>RDPX01000029.1:3779752-3802457 GCA_003991215.1 Morbakka virulenta | reverse complement strand
CTGTCGTTTAAAACTACTATTATTGGTATGAAACAGTATCTAGAATGTACAAATGACTGGATGTTGTCCCTAGTCCATCGACATGAAATTAGTAAGAAACTACATTCTATTATCAAGGAATCTAATGCGTTTGAACGTGAGCTAAAGGTAGATCCAATGGTCGAAGCAAAACAAGTACCTGTCACCAAATTGGCCAAAAAGGCAAAAGAAGCTGCCAAGAAAAATGGACAGGACCAACTTTACCAACGATGGAGCCAGAAAGCTCTGCATGGGCAGTACGTTCTCCGAAGTCAAAACGCTGATGTAGATCAAGTTGCAACCCATCAGTGGCTGAGGAGTTCGGGACTGAAGGCAGAAACTGAAGGCTTCATAGTTGCAGCACAAGATCAATCTCTCTTTACGCGGAACTATCAAGCTAACATCTTGAGGAACGGAGCCGATCCTAAGTGCAGATTTTGCGATCAGTTTGTTGAAACCATCGACCACTTAGTCTCGGGATGCCCAGTATTGACACCGAGTGAATATGTGAAACGTCATGATAGGGTTGGACAGTATTTGCACTGGGGAATATGTCAGCATTATCACGTAGAAACACCTACCAAGTGGTACGAACACCATCCTCTGCCAGTGATTAATGGTCCAAATGTTACCATCTTATGGGACTTTCCGGTTAATACTGATAGAACCATTCAAGCTAACCGCCCAGATATCATTATTAAAGACCACCTAACGAAAACATGTACATTGATCGATATGAGCATCCCGAATGATAAAAATATCTCCGTCAAACAGTTTGATAAGTTGAGCAAGTATAAAGATCTTGAAATCGAGATTGCTAAAATGTGGAATCTTAAAACAACAACGGTTCCAGTAATAATAGGAGCTTTGGGAATGATTAAAAAGGGAACAGATAAACATCTTGCGAAAATTCCGGGCAACCATAACCTACAGGAGATACAATTGTCCTTACCAGCACCGCAAATATACTAAGAAAATCTTTGTCCACATAAAGAAACAATTTATTACAAGAACTTTTATACTTTTTGATACAATTTTTAATCCTATTTGTATTATACTTTCTTTTGTACTCCACATTTATTGAACAATTAAGTTGCTCGTAGAAACCTTTGCTTGCCTCAGGTCACTGGGTGTGACCCGGTAAGTAATTGTAAATAAACAGCATTCATAAGAAAACCGTACATAATAATAAAAATAGTAGTAGTAGTAGTAGTAGTAGTAGTAGTAGTAGTAATTTGTTCTTGGTATTGATATTAAAGTGCATCCTGTTGTGAAGTTTCGACGTGGGGGAATGAGGTTACCCTTGGCCACAACTACCTCCAGTTTACCCTTGGGCAAGGTGTAGCACCAGTTAGCTCTCCCCGAGACCATGAAGTACCGGGATGGCGACCGACGGGGCTAAACCTGTCTCATGGCCAGGATAATAATAATAATAATTTCCGTGAGCATCTTTAAGTATCAGGTTGGTGTCTGACGTGGTATGATGCTACCTCAATGGAATCATGGAACTTTCTGTAGCCGTGGTGAAGGCAACATGATAGAGGTAGAGCCTCGATAAAATATACTAAGTAAAGGTAACGCCCATAACAAAGCAATCTTATTTTCATAATGATGCAAAGAATTACTAGAATTAGAACATGTCAAGGAAGTGGTACCACAACAGGTTGTCCCTCGGGGGTAACTGGAGGAACCACTACCAGGCACAGCTGGTGGGATGTTGATGGTTTGGCCAAACCGGGTCGAGATCAAGCAACAAACTACGAGGATGATATTCCAGGATTTAAAAGAATCAATCAAAAGAGTGATTGGGCACTACACAATAGGACAGTAATGGACTATTATTCTCGAAGCGGTGCACCAAGACGAGGGTTTGGCAAACGCATGTTTCATCTCTGGTAAGAGATAGGCATGTTTAATGCCACTGAGAACCAGTTGGCAGGACAGGGTCGATTGATTCTTGGAAATGAATGGCTTTCAGCTGTCCAGCTCAAACAGATAAAGAGAGGAGTAGAGCAAAGGAGAGCAGGAAGCTGATGGAGTGCAGGAGGGGTTAGTGAAGACACACGACGAGGCAATGCTGGCAAGGGTAGAAGAAATCTGCACCGAAGAGGTGGAAATCGGGGAGCGGATCATCATGGATGAAAGAGAAGGCGAGGTCGAAGGAAACATGCAAGATGCTAATGAAGCCGTACCTGAATACCCACCGTGTATCACTGACGATCTTAAGGATTGCTATGCTGATATTATGAGAAGATACAGAAATGGAAAAACACCGAAGGGGATGATCTTCCAGGGAGTGAATAAAGGAAAGTTGTCAAATGTAGTGAACATGGTCAACAAAGTGCTTCCTTTTATCCTGACAGAGGATATCAGCCAGACGAATGTGTTCACTGCTGCTGCAGCTAGCTACATCCAACAGTTCACTAAGTAGAGTTTGTGGCAAATAATATTATTTCTTATATAACGCATATTGTCTCACAGTGCAATGTTCTTTTCCAAAATCGTCATCGTTCGTTTTCGTGTCTCGGCTACAGCGTTTCTGTCCAGTAGCGGGCACATGATATTTCCGATGGTGTGGGTTCCTCTAAGTCAGCAAAGTTGCAATTTGGGGCGTCTGAACATTGCAAGAGGTGGTGCATAGTCTGTGTGGCATTACAGCTGCAGGTTTTAGATGTCGATAATCCCATTCGTTTCATAACAGATTTGCATCTACCAGAACCAGTACGTAGCCGGTTTAGACTGTGCCACGTTGTCCAGCCAAGATCGTGGCCAGTAGCAAGTTGTTCTTTGGGAACTACACCTCTGCTCTCAAAAGCTGTTTAGTTTGGTGATTCATCCCATAGTGCCTTCCACATGGTTTCTCTTTGAGATTGAGAAGATGAGATATTTTCATTTGGTATAGAGAGGAAGCTATGTCTTGACTTCAGTCGAGTTAGAGGTGTACCATGGTTATGCAACGGGTAACGTTGATCGGTGATTTGTATTAATCGTTCCCGATTAGAGGCGGATGTCCTTCTCACATGTGGTGGGGTTATGCCTGACAGAGCATACAGAGTATGGATTGGTGTAGATCGTATTGTCCCTATAATTATTCTACAAGTGTTATTAAGTGAAATATCTACTTGTTTAGCATATGTTGACCTCCTCCAGGTAGAGCATGTATACTCGCCAACTGAAAAACATAAGGCAAGAGCAGTGTTGATGGGTTGGCTCCCCACTTGGAGGTTACCAACGTGTGAAACAAATTATTAAAATCGTTATAAAACTTGCCCCGCAGTGAACTATGGTAAGAGCATAAACCAAAAGCAGTATTTGAAAAGGATGATGTTAAATTGCTATGGGACTTCACAATACAGAGAAATAAAAAACTAGAACACAATAGACCAGATATTTTGATTTTGTACAAAAAGAGTAAATTTTGTTTCATTATTGACGTCACTTGCCGCTTTGACACAACAATTGAGGAAAGAGGAGGACTCAGAATCAAGAGGTACAATGATTTGAAGTTTGAGATCAGTAGAATCTGGAAATGCAGTAAGATTAAAATCATCCTGATAGTAATTGGAGCGATAACTAAGAATTTAATGGACTATTTTAACACCATCAGTCCGAATATTCACTTTGGAACTCTACAAAAAGCCTGCTTATTGTGAACAACAAGGAATATTCGTTACCTACTAAATATCTGAGGTTACAGGTAGTAACTTGATGTCTATTCAATTTTGCCGGAATTATACAATGGAGAGCTAATGTCTTAAAAGAACTAGACAGAAAAACCCGAAAAATGCTGACAACCTAGATTATGTTTCACAAGAAGCGGGGTGTAGATCGTCTTTATCAGAAAAGATCGGAATGGGGCAAAGGTCTCATAAGTGTAGAAGACTTTATAATGATGGAGCAAAACTGCTTGCATAAACACTTGAAAGAGAGCGAGGAACCAATGTTAGTAGAGGTCAGAAAGGAGAAGATTATAGGTGAAGGGGAGAATAAAGTTACAATTCTAGAAAGGAGAAAAAACAACTTCGATCAGAAGCAATTACACAGCGTTTTCCACTCCAACACCAGTTTCAAAGACCCACGTAGTTGGGATTGGTTAAAAACTGGTGACTTGAAGAAGGCCACAGAAGGTACTCTAATGGCAGCTCAAGAGCAAGCCATCAGAACCAAGTCAATCAAACATCATATTGACAAGGATGGCACTTCCCCTATATATCGACTGTGTGGTGACCGTGAGGAAACAGTTGCCCACTTAGTATTCAATTGCCTTTGTTCAACGTGGGTATTTTTGTTAAAATTTATTACCCCAAACTTCAATCACCCTAGGTCGCTGATAGCGACTCGGTGTTTTATTTTAATTAGAAAATCCAAAGAAAACACAATAATAATAATAATAATAATAATAATAATAATAATAATAATAATAATAATAACAATAATAAAAATAAAGGAAGAACTTTTTCCCAAGACGTGCAAATTTCTTTATGTGGAGAAGGAGGATAAAACTTTTTTTTGCTCTGTTTATTGAATTTTCAAATTTAGTGAAAAGCAAGCCCATTCAAGCTACTTAGGGCATTAGATGATTGTTGGTAACGTTATTGAATTGAGAAATACAACAAAAATAATTTGAAAACAAAGTTAGGACGATTGTGTTGCTGATGAACGTACCCCAAGCATAATCCCGTGTTTGTTACAGTACAATAAGTTGCAGTGCGATGTGTAAGAGAAAAAAATGTCCAGAATATGTATGAAGATTAATGTTTTATGAAGAAAAATGATCGATTTATATACAGAATGACAATGCAATAGTACCAGCAAAAACGAGTCGGTAAACAAATAATAATGAATGAAGTAAAAAGTAAAACTATATCAACTGAAAATTATATTTTTACGTATTTTACGTATTTTTACGTAGTCACGCCTTAGCACTTATGTGCCACTTAGATTACATATTGCTGAGATTCATTTGCGCCACCACAAGGTTAATTTCAAATTAATCCAAAAAATAATCAACTTTATTTTTTGGGTTTTTATTTTTATAAAATTTTATTCAAAATCGTGTAATTCGAACTTTTACTAATTCGAATGAAACTACAAGCTCCTTTTAAAAATCCTCAACGGATATCTACAACAAAACCTCTCTAAATCGAACCTCAATAATTTGAATCTCTATAATTATAACTTCTATTATTCTAACTTAATTCAAGCTTTTCATAATTCCAAGTTTTTATACTTCGAACTTTTCGTAAATTGATCACACTTTGTTGGTTTTCTGAAGAATAAAGCCTATTCAATTCGAGCTACTTACAAATGTTCGAAGAAAAGAAAATGACTATATGAGTGAATAATTTTATCAAATTTTCCCAGCATTAAAGTTTTTGTAATTTTTGGTCATTTCCATCAACAAGACATACTTTGGGTTACTTCAATTAATTTTGAGCAAGTGTTAGTCGAAGCATTGTGATCAACTTGTTATTTTGTTTCGGTTGCAATGAAGAACTTTGACACTACTAGAAATAGTCCCTCTGTACACTCGTTAGTCTGATTTTATGTAATTAAAATTAGACTAACGAGCAAGGATTAAAACAACGTTATAAAGTAGCAGAATTTCTGGCAGATGCGAGAAAATTCAAGTATATATTTTATTGTAGGCACAGTAAAAGAATAGCTTCCTCAAAAATAATAATCCTGAATTCGTTTCAAAAATATAATCACAATTTGCAGTAAATTTTTTTTGGAAGCATTCACAGGTCTGAGATAGCGTTTATTACAGTAAATAAGCTTCCCATTACGACCGAAGGTGAAGATGATTCAGAAGAAACAAGACCGTGTCATTACTGCAATTATCTTGATCAGAGATATCGGAAACATTGTTTCTAAACGGGTGTTATCTCAAGACAAGTAATTGAAGAAGCATCTAAAATTCTCGTTACTGACGATAATCTTTTGGCTCGAGAAAAAACAATTGAAGAATATTATACAAGAATTCAAAAAGAGTTGTTAGTGTTAAATGCAGATTCTTTGTTGTTAACTGATGGAGATATTGCTACTAATACTCTTTTCCAACTTAAATATACAATACTTGTAATTTTTGGAAATATTTTTATAATATGGGATATTAAGATTATTGCATTCTCTCTGAAATTAGTTTTTTTCAAGGTATCTTGTAAAGTTTCCCTCGCATTTTTGTATTTTTTGTCTATTTTTTTTTCTACTTAAAATACACCTGTCACGTGATACAAAGGGAAACCTCTAAGAAATCTGGTCCCTGTAGGAACCTGGATGCGAATCTCACTTGAAAAGATGTCTTAGTACTAGCAAGAATTATATATTTTTTTTCACAGTGGTATATAAATAAACACCAAAATGTATAAAGTACATTAAAATGCCTACCTTTAAATACAAAAAATGATTCTGAATCTGTCTCAAAATCACAATTGAGCATACAATATCATTGTTAAATATCGAACAAAGTACTGTGTAGAATATCTGTAAATTGGAGGATATATTACAGACAATATATGGAATGCTAACGACATGTGCCTGATAGCTGAGACGGCTGAAAAATACAAATTTAGAATAGCTATTTCAACATGGACAAGAAAGAGCTAACTTCAGCTACTGAGAGAAGCAAAGGACAGAAGATAGTGGAGATGCATGATCGCTAACGTTCTACGAGGACATGGCACCCGACGACGACGACGACCTTCTTATAAACAAGAACAAGAACATCTACATGATCCATTCACCTGCACCGAGAGAAAATTTTAAAAAGTATTTCGCATATTATTAAATTTTTACTTAAAAGGAAGGTTTTAATTCATTGCTCGAATCATACATAGTTTTCTTTTTCAGAGGAGGAACAAAAATTTCCTTCTTTACTACTACTATAACTAATTTTATATTTGGCCTTAGATACCATTTTTTGAAACAAGATATCACTTATGTTTGCTAAGCTTTGCTTTGCATACAGCTTGGCGTTTTATCATCAATTAAGAAATATATTATTGAGCTGATTTGCTAGAACAACCCAAATACCTTTCAGCTTCGGGTTTCCACACTATGTTCATCTTTTTATTCAAACTATCCCAAATTCGGCAATATTATTAATGTAATTGTCATCAGAATTTCTTGCCTCTGTCAACTTTAAAAGGATATCTTTCACTGGTCATAAATCGGCGCATTGCTGTTCAAGAATTTCTGGTACCAATTTCTCATTCGATTTGTATCTTCATAAACATCTTGTTTCTTCTTTTAGTCTTCTTCTCTCTTTTTCTTTTTTCCTTTTCTTCTTCTTCCTATTTCCTTTTCTTTTTTCTTCTTTCTCTTCTTCTCCCTCATTTTCTTTTCTTCTCTTTCTTTTCCCTTCTTTTTCTTTTGTTTTTTCTTATTTTTCTCATTCGAGTATTCTGTAGAGAAAGTTTGTTATTTTTAACAATCTTTCTTAAGCTTTCTTTTGAATTAAAAAAAAATAAAATTACTTCTTGCTACAAAAATTCTGTAAGAAAATTGGTCTTATCTAAGCGTTTTGTGTCATTTGATGAAAACTATGAAACCTTTTTAGCTTCAGAAGGTAGTTCAGCTTCAGCACTGATCTTTCTGGGCCTTGAATTTCAATGTCACCTCCCAACAATAATAACAACTGCACAGCAAATTAGGATGCTAATTACTTAACCTTGTCTTGACTCTATTATCATATGGATGGGCAATTAAAATTTTTATCAGAAAGATAATTTTGTCTCTTGTAATAAGAAGGTAAGGTACATTAATAGTTTTCTTAATACACGACTTTTTAATCAATAACACCTTAATATCTGCAAGGACCAGTTCTCTCCGACAATGCCTTCTTATGTTTTCTACCATTTCTTGATTGCCTTCAAATTTCACTGCTTTAATAATATTACGCCTAACGTTTACACCATCTTACCACTGCATCAGAATATAAAGTAATACAAACAAACAAAAATAGAAAAATAATAGGCATCTATCGCTATAGTTTATGGGTTTATTTCAACTTTTCTTAATCGAACAGTTAATCAAATTTTCATTGATATGAAGTTGTAAGAACATCCTTCTATCCTTCCAGACCACTCTGATGTCTTTGAGTATTTCCAATAGTTAAGACCATCCAATGGAATCAGGTGTTTCATTTACATCTGTCAAAAAAACAGGTGTACTTGTTTTTCTTTAGCTAAACTCTGCTACAAATATTATTTATACGGAACAAGAGAATGAATGAATAAGTCGAGAGTATGAGCCAACAAAAGCTCGGGGCGCACTTCTCGTAGCTCCCTAAGCATCTTTCTCTTCCATAGCGGCGCCTTCCTCAACAGCATGTTCCAGTCATGTGGTACACTTGAGGGTATCGTTAAAAATAGCAGATAACTTTCCTCTTCCTTTTCCCAATGAGAAGACTCCCACAGAACAAGGGCACTAGTTGGCAGTTCAGAATGATGTTTACACTCGCAAGCTAGTTCCATTCTTCGGTCTCTAATGTTTTTGATAACTTACGGTACGTCTCCACAGAACTCTTCCCTGTTCAGATGACTTCACATGTGACTCGTAGCGCTACTCTCCCCATGCCAGTATATACATTATCTAAAGGCTTTTTCTTGTAAACTGTTACTGTCTATGTCTGTGCTCCATAGAGAAGAACGCATTCCACAGTGGTGAGAAAAAACCTGTGCTTGAAGATCACAGACGCCTTAGGTTTTAGACTACTTTATTTCATATACTAAATTTCTATATTGTACTCCTACCCTAATAGTCTGGGTGATTATTTGGTTGTAGATACAACATTTTAAAGACAAAAACTGATATATAATCTGGTTTATTTCAAGCATTCTAACTGTTATAACGTCATTGCAAGGTTTGTTACAGATAAATAAAAGGAATACCCTATTACCCTGCACATAATTTGATTCACTTAAATAAAAATTTTAATCTTCTGTCATTTACTCAATTGGAAAAATACTCCTGTTTACAGGCCAAAGGGTAAAAAATCTGATTAAAGACTGATTGATAAATGATGTTATTAAACGTCAATCTTACTGCCTTCAAAATCACAAACAGCGAATTCGTCTCCATTTTACAAGTCATCCATTCCTGAATTCATTTCTTGGTCAAATTCTCTTTCATACTCTATTGGGAGAGACTTGTTGGCCTTTCCAACATCTCTTCATCTATGGTCATAACAACTGTTTACCCCTAGAATGAAGCACATTGGAACTGATTTGTTCCCAATTGCTTCTCGCAATCGCGAATGTAACACTCTATTGTATTTAACAACTTAAATCTTTCATAATGATATCTAAGGATATTTGTTTCCACGACTTAGCGACTCAAGGGACTACTATTTATATGATTCTTTCTTCTTTTTTCTTGTTTTCGTGCACTCTTCTTCACTGTTTCCTGTCCATTCAACCCATTTTTGTTTCCTCGTCGTCCTAAGGTGGTATATCCATCTTCGACATTGCTGACATATCACCGCCGAGAATCACGATCTTCTGCCAGCGGCAAAGTCTGCACTGGTGATGTCTGCAACCACTTTTTGATGTTGCCCCACTACTTTGCATGCTGTCAGCCTCTGCCCTTCATTCCTTTGACATTCGATGTTATAATGTGATTCTCTGTACTGATATTCTGCCTCAGCAGAAGTATTTCCTTTTTGGGAGTTTTTTAAAGCATTTGAAAATAATTATCGGTGGAAACTTCAAAATCATTGCTTATTGATGTTGGTGTATCGAAATAATAGGATGTCTTGTCCTGGTTACGGCTTGTTTCGTCAAAATAACATGGTGTTCTTGACAGCAATATTTCATGTCTGTGAGGAGCCTTGGTCCTTTTTTTGAAGGATCAACTGGTGGATTTTGTCCCACACTTCTTATTCTACGATATTTTAAGTTTTTCCCTTTCAACCTGCTTTTCAACCAGCAATCTGTTGCTAAGAACGTTTTATTTAGATTAGGGTATACGCAAGGGTAAAGATTTGTACTCTATCGGCAAATTATTTTTTCTGCAACTTGCTTCTTGTTTCTTTTATTAATTGAACTCAAGTAGTGAACGCTTCGCTTTTATAATTAAAAATTACGGTTTCAATATACCAAAGTCTAACTGTGGCTACTCACTGATAAAATGAGCAGGTCTGGATAAGAAAACACTTTTTGATCCAACGAGCTGATATTCAGTCTTTGACAGAAGATGTATACAAAGAGCCAGTTGACAATACATCGCGAGGGTGTACGAGTAAAGATAACGAAGGCTCATATGGACGTCATTTGAATCAGTTGAAAAGAAATAAAAATCCGTATCAACTTTATTTATTTTCCAACTCACTCTTTTTAGACCTTTAGTTCAACCCTCCACCCAAAATGACATCCTTTCCACATGTATACAGGGAAGTAGCAGTCAAGCAGGATTTGCAAACAGAAAAATCCCCGAGCACTATTACTACACAAGCGTAAACAAACATTTAATTCGAGATTTCCTGAATGTGATGTTTTTTTTAAATCTTGACTTGATACATCTTCTATAAACAATCTTACTTATAATGACAGCACGCCGCTCTCTCCATTTACCGATATTTCCACTGACAGAACAAGCTTTAGCAGTCTCAGAAATATTTCTATTTTTTATGCTGAAAATCTTTAAGACTTACTTGTTGAATTTCAATAACTTTATTGTTTTTCGCCAGTTTTAACAATAAATCAAACAAGGGTTTTAAAATAAAAGAATGACAAAATTAATTTTGAACGATTTACGAAGATTTAGGAAGAAGTGCGACTGAATGATCTGATCTTTAAAACATTGAAGAACAGGGTGTTTTTTTAAATCTGAAGACATTGGGAGAACAACATATTGAAGACAAGTTGTTCTCGCTGTTTTAACTCGCTATTTTCACTTAACAGCATTACATTTGACGTTTCATAACAGGCCAACATATTTACAATCCACAAGGCGGTTTGGGCACCTTTTAACCCATGATCACTCATGTCCAACAAAAAAAATGTTTAAAATGACTGTCAAGTCTGTAAAAATAAGGCTGCTTTTAGTCATTTGCTTTCAGAAATATCCCTTAATTCAGTTTTGTTTTGAATTCCGGAACGAACCATGATTGCAATTGTAACGGGGACGTGAAAAAAATAAGCGAAAAAACGGACTGGAAGATCCATATTAGCACAATCGAAAGTTTCTAATGACATCAAAGGCCAAACATATAATGAAGGATCCTGTTTGCATAGATAAAATTTTATATAAAAACTTTATTCAATGAACTATATTTTCTTAATAGAAATATGCTCTTCTTTGTAAATCCACTGGGTATAAGCGCATGGGCTTATAACCAGTTGGACTTTATATGCGGGGCTATAGGATATAGGATATTTTGACATTCAGTGAGAAGTCTGCTTATGCAAATCAGGTATTTCTCATCTATTTTGGGCTGGATGTATTGACGTTTGAAAACAAAAATAATACTATATTTTGAAAACTGGAAATACTGCCCAGATATTTATCATCTTTGATAAAATGTAATCAAATTTTACTGACCTTCTTTTTAAAGAGATTTTGAAGTGAAACGTTTTTTTCAACTTCCTTTTCAAATGCAATCAAATTATTGAAAATCAAATGTAAAAAGTGTTTTTTTCTCAGTTCAAGTTGCTAATAACCAGTTTTTAGCAGACAGAAAATTGTAACTATACGTTGGAATGATCTGTTGGACTTCCTTCATTAAATGGTAGAGAGCAGAGATTGATTATTTGTTTCATTTTGCTTACTAATGAGTTATAGAATACATATAATTAAATGTTGTTTTTATTCGTGTACTCATAGATTTAGTAATGAATATGTTCTCTTTTGTAAATTATTTAAAATCGTTGTTAAGGATATTTCGAGGAGGGTAATTACGTTCCCATTGGCAGCAGAATAAAAGCAAATTAATTAGAGGCAGGATGATTAGATATAGCTACTGCTTTCTATACCAATGCCTCTGGTGCTGTACATTTTTACTTGTTTTTACATTTTTACACCCTGATATCCTCATAAAGCATGAGATTTGCAATGCATTATTTTCTGAAAACAGAGAATTGCAAATGATTTCAAAAACACCAAGCGTGCTTGTTTTTCAAGAGGGAAGCATGTGAATTTTGTTTCAACTGTTTTTTCTACATGTTAATATGCAGTAGACTGATTGATTAAATATTTCAAAAGCGCATCAGTCTTATACTTCCAAACACGGAATTTATTTAGAATAGTGCCTGGAGGTTGAATTTATGTAAGAAATAAGCTACTCACTGCCTTTCTGATATCTAAAAATATACTGCTACCTTTGAATACATGTACTTAATGCTGGTGGTTAAAGAAAGATATCTAAATAGAATAAGGTTAAGGAATGTATTTTTTGAAGCACACTCATCCAGCTGCTCATGGTTTCATTATGATGAGGAGATTTTGAAACAGAATTATTGTGTAGCGTGATTGACGAGTTCCTTTTCTTCCTCTTTATCAGCGTTGAATTACAAGGACAGGTGATAAGAGGTTATAATTATTGACCTGATCTGCCGCAATAAGGTGTCTTGTAATTAAGGGATGTCAATTTTCTGTCAGGATTGTTATAACGAAGTAAAAGAAGTTATACAAGTGAGATTCATTGCTAGTAAGTCGAATTATCTTTGCTACTCTACTTCGTTTCTAGCATGTGCTTTATTTTTTCTTAAAATATTCAAACACTCTTATTTTCAAGGACAGGTTGTCAACCTATGCAATTAACTTCTTATTTTTAGTTTTCTGACGTACGTAAAGCCCGGAACGTCGCTTTTTGGTACTCGTATTTCTAGCTACAAAGACGGTCTATTAAATACAAAATTTAGTGTGTCTTGTAGGTGGTCAAGTGGTAATTACAGTCTCGTTTCACAGTCGAAACAAAATAGATAAGGCTACTTGATAAACCAAAAAGGTTCCTATACACTTAGTATCTTATTCATTAATTCAAAGTATGTATTTCTCTCTTTCTGTTAGCCCGACTGCTTTTATCTGTTTCACTCTGTGATTGTATATGTGTCTGTGTCGGTCTGTCTGTCTGTTTGTGTATGGGTTGGGGATAGGGTGTATCTGTGAGTATCAATCGAGTAAGAAGTAATAGGCAAGTGCCAATACCCATTGATTTTGGCCTTTACTACTGAAAATGACCAAAGTTGAAACGAAATAAATTCAGTTGTATGCACCGATTTGATGAATTTCAATTTTTGAATTAGTTAATATTTTGGAAACCTCTCTTTTATCTTTTTTGATTTCTTTGTGGATCACATTCTTACTGCAGTAACGTCCTTGCTACAGTTAAGATTACCATATGTCGAATTTGATGTTATCTGTTTTTCATGCAATTGTCTTTCAACAAGTAATGCCAAATTAAAAAAATACCTTAACCAAATAAATAGCTTTTCTAATCTCTGCATCGTCGTCAAGGACAACAAGTAGCACAGAACTGTGTAATGCTACCAGGAAGTTCTGAACTTACATGGGTTGCATGCTTGTGTTACGATATCAGCTGCCGTACTTATAAACGATCATGATAATCTCATTACAAGATTTATTATTTTACACTCCCATCGTTTTTCTTTCTAGATTTCCTAGCAGCTTGTTTATTGCAGAAGTGAAAGCTTGATATTAAACGTGACGATTATTTGTAATTGTAATTTGTATTTGTAATCAAAGTAGGGGTTAAAACATAATCTGTGAAGTTTACAATGTTTCACATGTTATCTTTGTTTTAGTTATGATTTTAAATATTTTTATTTTTATGGGAACTTTTTTCAATATCTTTTTTACGGAGATTATTATTATTATTACGGAGACAGTTAATTTTTTAAAAGGGATTTTTGCCATCTTTTCTTTGAAACTACTTGCAAAATTCAAATTTAGATATCCAATGCATGCGGTGTTAAAAATACTAATTTTTAGTATCGTAAATATTGGTACATCAAAACATCTTTAGAACTCTTTTGAAACTTAAATTCGACAAGTGCATTTGATGCATTTGCCAATTCTAATTGAAGATACAAGGACATCTGCAATCTTTCTTCAAACATAGCGGTCTTCTTAAGCATCAGAGAAGAATATTATACGAAGATATTTCATATAAACTACCATGTAAATAAAAGCACACTATAAAATACCAGTCATTCTTCATGTTATAAATCTTTTGGGATTGTACATTCCCTTCAAGTGTTTTTTGACTATTTACCAAAAAAGCGTCAGGCAAATTTCATTAGTTTAGTCTACATTTTCAAGAACAGAAAGTTGTTGTGTGTACCAAGATGGGACAGAAAATTCATGTTAATCAATAACTTTGTTTTCAAAAATTAGTATTAAAGCTCTTGAGTCAATCTAATCTAAAGAATGCATTGTGAAGCATCTTTTCTGATATTAAGAATAAAGCGGACTTCAAAGATATACTTGTTATTTCTTTCCTCTTTTCCATAGATAATTATCAAGATACCATGACCTTAAAAACTCCACTGCGTCATTTGTCATACCAGAAACCACTCCACTAAATCATCATTTTTATTATGCAAAAGTCATTCTATATTTTAATTAGTAACCGAATTTTGTCGGCGATTGCTTATGTTTCTAAATGTCAATAGCATCATAGTATTTGTGTAAATTTGATCGTGTCTGCTTTGAAAAGCAGGCTTAATTATGAAGAAGCAGAAACTATAAAGGGAATAAAAGTTTTTCAAAGTCGAAATAAATTTTGATAGTTAAGTGTCATTTTCTTACTTTCTTAATCCGAGTGATTTCCTGTGATTGTTGTTAAGTTGTAACAGCTCTTGAATTCTCCTTCGCATGCATTTGGTGAGTTTCGCTACGTAAATAAGGCAATCTGCTGCTAAGCACTTTTTATTTAGTGAGCAATTTGGCTTAGATTTACAATTACATGATTGTAATTAGCCTTTGCTTTCTTCATGAAGTATAATTGCGTTCTGTTATTTGATTATATTACTGATATTTGGAGCACAACGATAGCTTTTGTGTGCTTGGATTGAAGATTCGATGAAATTTGTGGTTGGAATTGAAATATTTCTTAATTAGTTGCGTAACTTTCTTTCCAACGTGTGTTTTAACCTTTCTGTTGTAAGGTGAGTTAAATTATATAATCTTCCTTTTCCCATTTCTGGGTGATTGAACTTTATTTTTGTAATTAAATGTTATGTCATAACTTTCCTTCAAAAATGCTTCATCTATTCGTTTAGCTTTCTACGTTTTAATGATGTTAATGGTTTTGTCGTCAATCGTGAAGGTTTTGTGCAACCGATAGTTTTATCCAAGACGAATTTGGATCTCTATGGATAGAAATCGGGAATAGCAAATTTAATAAATCGATACTTACTTTTATCAGTGATCGCTCAAAACATATTAATAACGGCTAAATTTTTTCTTCGTTGATTTACCCCTGTACCTATCTATTTATCTCTCTATTTATTTATTTTTCTGTCTATCATCTATCTATCTATCTATCTNCAATCTATCAATCTATCAATCTATCAATCTATCAATCTAACAATCTATCAATCTATCAATCTAACAATCTATCAATCTATCAATCTATCAATCTATCAATCTATCAATCTATCAATCTATCAATCTATCAGCCTATCAATCTATCAATCTATCAGTCTATCAATCGATCAATCTATCAATCCATCTATCCATCTATCTATCCATCTATCTATTCATCCTATATATATAACCAATAACCAATAAGTATGGCCGTTCTCCTCCAAGAACCGAGAGGAAGAAGAACTCTGTGGTCTAGCGAGGACCACAGTAGCAATAAACTTTCACGTAGAATATAAACACAATTTGGTAGAACTGTGCTCTCACTCAATCACATTTTACTACAAGACATAAAGGTTATTTTTACAGGTTATGAGCGTGCAGAAGATAAATTGATTGCCAGATTTCTCACTGGTCTCTCTTACATTTTTAATCATCCTTTGGATTCAATGCGTATGATGGCAACTTTTTCATACGGCAATTCACGGATGTTATAATTCATACTAGCTGAAATTCCTTGTAATTGTCTTTCAGGTGCGAGATTCTTTTTGATTGTTCCTTGTCGCGTCTTCTCGTGTTTGTCGAGGTAATCCCAAAAGACAATACAAGAGTTAATCAAAAGTGTGAATTCTGATTCTGCGATAGCATCAGCATTTGTTGCTAAACCATAAATCCAGTCAAAAGTTCGAAATAAATCAATTCAAAATGATTGGCTGAGCTAGGTCTACCTTTCATTTAGGAACATTGGAGGCAATACAAATCCAATTTTCATCAACTCCTCTTTTTAGATAGAAATAATTTTTTTATATTTTACAATTTTTAAAGAGTCTCCAAAAGTTCTGAATAGGCTTTCCTCAGACTATTAAAAAAATTGGAGCGTTTTCTCGATCGTCTATTTGTTTTCAGTAGTTAATAAAAGACATAATCAGCCCCCGGGGGCACGGCCCAGCCGAGCGCCAGTCAGATAAGCATCTACCAAAATGGACGTTATTTCAATAACGATTTTTAAGGCCTGCACCACAAATCATCCATTCGAACAAAAACTCCCCGCTCAGCCCCATGACTTCAACAAAATCATTAACAATTTCCTAAAAGGTATTTGCATTTTCAATTGATTGGTTGAGTACTGTAGGTCTTCAGATATCGAAGCGTAAAAGTCCACAAGATCAGATTTGACAGATAGAGGTTTTGGGTAGTTTGGCAGTTTTTTAAACCAGTTGATTGCAGTTGAAGGACTCCTCCATTAATTTTAGAATGTAGCATTCGACAATTTTTTCTATGTCTTCTAGCTTTCATTGCTTATGATAAGCGAGTCTGTTTTTGCTGGATTTATCAACCAACATTTTATGTTATATGGAAAATTCGGCTTACGGTCTTTCATGTTTTTCATTCCTTGTATTGATTCATTTTGTTTTCTAGATTGATCTTCTTTGTGGCAGCTTTGGTTTTTTTTGTTGATTTTCTTTGAAAGAATTGTCAGTTTTTATAAGAATTGGTAATATTTTCTCTGCTTAATTTGTCAAACTGCTGGTTGGCTCTTTCGTAATTGTTGATAGACTTGTCATTAACAGAAATACATTTTTGGATGTTCTTATCTTATTGAAATCTGACTTAGTCTCTTAAGGAAATTGTTCTTACTCAATCTTAACTCGACTTTTTAATGAGTTCCTATAGATCGTTTTTGAATTTGCGTAGGTGTTGTCTACCAGATGGCGTTGCAAGTGATTTTCAGTTTTTCCATCTGGGTTTAAATTATTATCAAAAAATAGGGTTTCCATCTCATACGGTTCACAAGCCTTCAACGTCCTTTACCAAGCATTGTCAATATTGTCTCAATGACATGAGAGATGTGTTCTTCATAGTGTATCTAGAGTTCTTTAGCTTCATCGCGGCTTGTAGTTATTAATTTTGTCGAAATAGGAATGTTTGTTGTGAGTGCTCTACTTCAACAATAGTGACAAGTGGAGGAGTTGTATGATTCGCATCTGTACAAACAACAGTCAAAAAGAATGTTCCATGTATTTGAAGAAAATACAGAGCGAATAATAAAAAATAAACAAAGAAAAACAACTACAGTTTGGTTCAGAATTCAAGTCTCTTTCATGGTATTTTCCTCTCTACACACATACACATATATTTATGTATATATAATTACATACATACATGTATTTATTTATATATACACATATGTATATATACAAAGTAAAACACGAAAAATAAGAACTATGATTGCAACTAATAGTTTCACGATATTTCGATCATCAGGTAATTTTTTCAAATATCGTGAAACTATTAGTTGCAATCAGTTCTTAATTTTCGTGTTTTACCTTATGTATATTGCTCTGCTATATCCAGCAGAGCACTTTTTGATACGTACGAATACACAATATTACATATATATATATATATATGTTTATATACATATATGTATATATATGTAAATATATATAGTTAGATAGATAGATGGATAGATAGATAGATAGATAGATAGATGCATAGATGGATGGATAGATAGATAGATCGATCAATAGATCGATAGATAGATTGATGTAGAATAGATATAACTCGAGTTGTTAAATCAACAATTCATCATGGTAGATGTTCCCGATTCCAACTGGGAGTACTGCGCCTAATGAAGTTTTCCTTTCTAAGTGACATACTACTTTTTTATAGATGTTTCCGGAGATAACATTGAGAGAGGGAAGAAAGCAACAAAGGGAAAAGATAAAAAAGTTAAAAGCTCAAATAAAAAAGGATCTTACTGCACTGAAGTGGCATCATCCTTGCCTTAAGTAGAAAAAGGAAAATAGGGCAGGAACCAAAATTCTCTTTTATGACACCGGAACTGACGTAAGTAATACGGCTAAGAGTTTTCTCTTATCTCATACAATAGAAATTTTGTTTTGTTTCGTTTTGTTTTGTTTTAACGTCATTTTCCCCCAGTAACTGGGGCTCAGACGGTGCCCTTCACAGGAAGTTGGATTAAGCAGTAAGGAATTATTATACAACCGAAAAACATTATGTATATTTTAAGGCGTTAAAGCCTCTAGTAGTTTTTACACTTACGAGTTTAATAAAATAGAGATATTAGAGCAGAACAAAACTGGTCTACTTTCTCTTTTGATATTTTGACAGAACGATATAGTCAGTGGTGCTAAAACTTCTATATCGAGACTTGATAACAAGCTAATTGCAGAACATGGTCTTCCGATGCTGTTTCATATGCACAAAGCCCAGTGTACAACTTGCAATATCCAAGTTTTTACTTATAGCTTCTCGCTTACTTGTTGTGATCTATAGATACTAATCTGAAACATCTACGTCTTAGTTAATGATTTATAAGTTCTAACATGCAAGTTAATTTTTACAATATATTAAGTAATTTCAAAAATATATTTCATCATTAAAAAAAAGTTCATGTTGAGAGAAACAAAGCCCTTGTTAGTTGACTAATTTGAGCGATCTACTGGCTTATCAAAAAAAAGTCACAAATGGTTTTTGCCATTTTCTTCTAAAATTGATCCCGCCACAGCACATTTCACAGTCAAGATGGGTAATTTACAGCTCCTTCTGTCTTTGAAATGAGAATATCGATGTTGCTATTACAGTAGAAGCAGCAGATAACATACTCATTTCATTCAAGCTGAAATTAAATCAGTTTGAGAACAGCTGTTGTTAAGTTACGCTAATAAACACCATAGCAACACCAGTACAAACGTTAACATGCATGATACATTTATATATATATATATATATATATATATACAGATTGAGTATAACGCTCCCTTACGAAAGTTTGGTTGAGCACTCTATCTGAGATGGGAACCTGTTGTTAACGTAATGCAATGCTCACTGCGCACGCGTAGTTTGAGCACTCTGACAGGATCCCACAATAACTCTTTGAACTGTGTTTGCTCCGGTAACATGGCTAGAGAGTTATTTCTCAGAAGCTCTGTGCTGCACTGATGAGCCCACAAAGGGCGAAACAGTACTGTCTGCAGATTGAGTATNTATATATATATATATATATATACAGATTGAGTATAACGCTCCCTTACGAAAGTTTGGTTGAGCACTCTATCTGAGATGGGAACCTGTTGTTAACGTAATGCAATGCTCACTGCGCACGCGTAGTTTGAGCACTCTGACAGGATCCCACAATAACTCTTTGAACTGTGTTTGCTCCGGTAACATGGCTAGAGAGTTATTTCTCAGAAGCTCTGTGCTGCACTGATGAGCCCACAAAGGGCGAAACAGTACTGTCTGCAGATTGAGTATATATATATATATATATATATATATATATATTTTTTATGATATATATATCACATGATATATATATATATAATACATGTTAACGTTTGTACTATGTGTTGCTATGGTGTTTATTAGCGTAACTTAACAACAGTTGTTGAATAATTTCCAGATATTGTGAAGGCAATAATATTCCCCTAACGACTCAGTCATATAACATCATACATTTCAACTTGTTTTTATTTAAATGTTAGAAATCATGTTTTGAAAAGCAGAAGGACTAGATTTATAAATGACAGAAAGGAAAGAAAAGGAATATTGGGGAGAAAGCCTGGAAAAAGGGATAAAAATATATAGACAAGAACATAGAACCATTTATCGCCTATTCATTCATAAAAAGATTAAATAATAACGAATTAGCAATAAATTCATGCAAAAATGAAGCTTGCAAAAAATAGAAAAGTGAACTATTTCTGTATATATATCACATATATATTACATATATAAATCACATATATGTCATATATATATATATACTTGTTAAAAAATAAAACAAGGCAAGTATCATTTGCCAGAATCCCAACTAGGCTGTTAGCTTTCAGTCTTGTTTATCTTGCAGACATAGTAATGTGCTCTACGTTATATATCTTGTGGCTTCTTTCCATTTAAGCAAGAGCTCTCTAGGTAGTTCCCATTCATGAATTGGGGCCAAGCTTTCCGAGAATTTCATCTTCATGTGATTTGTGAAAGTTGAGGAAACATCCGCAAACTCAAAGACACACGAAAATCCTTTTATTTTTCTCAATAATACTAAAAACTCTCAGAATTTCTGAAAAATGTGCTTGGTCCTCTTCATATATCCCATCGACGACACTTTTACTTTTCACTAACTTTTTCTTCTGTCAGGGAGTGGTTTCTAATGTTCTCTATGACCAATCTAACAGTGAGCTCATCTTGTTGATTAAATCATACTAAGCCAAATGAACTTGCTTGCAAGATTGGTCATAAGCTACTGCTATGTTTATTTCAATCGATAGACAATAGGATCTTTGGAATGTAACAATTTAAGTTACTGAATTCTGGCAGAGTGAAGTGGTAACAGAAGAGCTTCACACTGGCCATTAGATTGGAAACTCCGTCACAAGCTTTTCTAAGCGTATATCTGCCAAATTGCATAGAGCAAGTAAGACTTTGAGCCTTAGAAAAGATCAAGCTCTCCAGACACAGTTTTTAGGACTCAGCTATCATGTAAAAACATGATCAGGTATATCACCATAATCTTCATCACAAAAGGTATTATACTTCATCAAAACTGACTTGTACATACTCAGGCTTTTAACCAAAAGAACAAATTTATACAGCAGTCTTCATCATCAAATCGCACGTCATCAGCAAATTCTAAGAAATTTTTTGCAAAGTATTCGACAACAATGATATTGTCATTTTTATCTTTTTGTCTTTCATATTATTTTTCTTCGAATTATAATCACCAATTTTTAAATTCTCTTAATGCAGTGTGGTACACCGAAGTGATACAATTGTCAACTTAGTATAGATTTTATCAAATATCACCTTGGCAGTAGACAAACAGCAACTAGTAAGCAAGTTTATTTTAAAGAAATATGACATGATTCATTTAAGAGTATTGCTTTTTGCAATATTGGGGACAGAAGATGACATGTTTTTTTAGATGCCACAGAAATGATAAGGTACAAACAACCCTTATACCATGGTCTTAGGTTCATGGTTTAAGGTTAGACCTTGTCTTTTCCCAATTAAGTATATTCATCTCGATGAAACAGTCTACTCGTTTGGAATTCATGCGACCGAGTCATATGAAATATGACCTTATGCCTCAATGGGCATGCTTGGAAATCTATTGTTTTTCCTTTGTTAACTTGTTTCTATTCTGTTGCTCTTTAAGATTAATTTCGATTGTTAATAATTCCGCCTTGATTTTCTTAGTCCCATTCTTCTACATTCTACATTTACCTTATCAACCAGTCTCAGCAACTTTACTTCTGTGTCTGCAATCAATACTGTGTCATCTGCATATCTTATATTATTTATGTATGCTCCTCTCACTTCCAAATACCCTCCAAACCCTTCACTTCATCCATGTCAGCCTGTGAATATAACGAGAGTAAGTTCCATAATATCACACAACACTGTCTAACTCCCTTCTCTGTGTTCATCCATTCGCTTTTATCATCCCCAACCTTTGTCACAGCTCTCTCTCCCCAACACATGTTGGTTATTAACCTTAACTCAGCCGCAACTACACCCATTTTTTAACATCTTTTCACCAATATCTCATACCAGACCAGATTGATTCCCTTTTCAAACTCAACAAAACGTATAAACTAATCTTTTGGCTTCTCTATAGCTCTCTCAATAATTGTTCTTAACATGAAAATTGGACACCTCGTCCCATTCCCAGACTCCCAACGCTTATCGTTCAACCTTTACCACACTCAATTGCTCCTTCCTTTATAAATATTACAATAATTCGGATTCCTTTATCCTTCCCGGAATGCTATGTTTAGTTAATGTACTTTAAATAATGTTAGTAAGGTGTACTGATTTTTTTTGGTTTACTGCTGGACACGACTTATTCCTGGTGTTCACTTCAGATAGTGCTAGAAGTCAGAGGCAGTTGCAGTCAAAAACATTAACAACAAGCAATCATCATCATCATCTGGTGCGCTGCTGTTCAGCGTTGGCGGTCACAACTTTCCACACATCTCGGTCTCGAGTGGCTCTCAGCAAATCTGTTGTTGACTTCACATCCATCCAGGCGGCCAGACTGTCGGTGATCTTCTCTCTCTATCTACCGCGGCTTCTTTTCCCATCAATTTTAGCTGTTGTTACTCGGTGTTCAAGA
>RDPX01000029.1:3744624-3775895 GCA_003991215.1 Morbakka virulenta | reverse complement strand
TCAAAGTCGCGGGGAAGGGCACCGTCTTAGCCCCAATTGCTGGAGGGAAATGACGTTAAAAACTAAAAAAAAAAATATTTTTATCGGAAGAATAGAGATGTTAATACGTGAGCATTTTGCAACACCAGTCGTGCTTGTCAATTAAAATGTGTTTTTTCTTAATTATAACACATTGGTATTTTGTAAGGCTAGTTGTTTTTATTACTCAAAATGTGCTCTGTTCTTAAATATGATACATTATTGTCACACATACGGAAACGTCAGCTTTTATTTTTCGGACATGTGATAAGGAAAGAAAAACTGGAGGAGCTGGTGTTGACTGGGAAAGTAGAGGGGAAAAGAGAAAGAGGAAGACCAAGGATAACATACATGTCAAGTATCGCTCACTGGACGAGACAAAGCGAGGTGAAAATGTTGAGAAAAGCGAAGAATAAAGATTTGTGGAGAAGCATGATCGCCAAGGCTCTCAGAGTACTTGAGGAGGAGGATTCTTGTCACAGACCCAGAAAGTATAACAACAGAAATGTATTCCATTAGAATTCGGACAATTGAGTTAAAGAGATACCTAAATAACAACCCTTAACCCAAGCAAAAAGGTTCCAAAATTTGATTGTCTTCTTATCATAACTTTATGTTACAATTCTACTCGTATACATACAAAAGAGGAGTTCAAAATTAGTAAAATGCATATGTAAACACAAATAAGCAATGACAGTTAAATGGAAAGGTTAGGCAAAATGACAACGTGTCAAATTAATAATGCAACAACCGTACAAAACTGCATCTTACCTAAACAACAACAGTAGGATATGGATCTATGACTGGGCCCAAAATATTACTGGGAAAAATTCTACACCTGTAGCCTAAAAAAAGGGTCTGGGTACCTCTGCTATGCTGGATCTACTGTGATGGAATGTGTAGACGTGCAGCAACTACCTTGGCCTAAGTAAGAAAACCGTGACAATTTTGTAATGCTAGTTGTTTCTATCAATCAAAATGCAGTCTATTCTTAGTGATACTACAGTTGTAATCTTGCAACATTTATTTTGCTTATTTACCCTACAGACACCCCCTTTCTAAAGTGTAAACAAGCATATTTTAACAATTTTTGTTGTTCTTATTTGATTTAAAACGCGCCTTCTTTTTAAATGTAATAGAATTGTAATTCTGGATAGTTATTTGTAATTGTTCACTTTTAATCTAATTAGGGTCTTTTCTGTGAAATGAACAAGAAATATTTTGGTAACACCAGCTATTTCAGAGTAGATTCCTTTTCTTAAAATGTGCAAGACATATTTTTAAAACGCTAATTGTTATTACCTAATCTAAATATGTCTTTTTCAATGAAATAAAATTGGATTTTTGTAATGCTGATTGTTTTGCTTTTTCTAAATACAGTTTTTCTCATTCACAGAACAGAAATCAGGCTTTGTACTCTAAATATGAATCTGATATTATTTGTGCGTGTGGTTTTATTTATTTATACAAAATACGCTCCTTTATTAAATATTGACCAGAGGTTTTTTGCATTGGGACAGAGCTCTCTTTTTGAATTATGAACCAGATATATTTATGTAAAGCTAGTTTTTCATATTTAAAACACAATATGCCTATTTCTTAAAAATAAACAAGATGGTTTTCATTAAAACAAAAAATGCTTCTATTTTGAAGATGAGCCATGTATTCTTTGTATTATATTCTTAAATATAATACAGTAATGTTTTTGGAATGTTACTTGTTCTTATTGATACAAAATTCACTTCTTCTTACATATGAAGCAGATATTCTTCAGTAAACCTGTCAGGCAGTTCAAGTAATTAGTCACAATGAGTCACAAGTTGAAAATTTCCTTTAAATTGATTTTATTTTTGGTAAAAAAAGAATCACACTGTGTGTGGTTTTCGTATGTAATATGTATAATCCCCCAGCTTTATGCTGTAATATGAAGGCAACTAAAATAGAATTAAAGTAAAAATCTTATTTTATTTTCTGGTTTCCTTTCAGATGGGGGTTACTAGTAATTAAAAAGTGATCTTGCACTGTTATAAATGCAAATTATGAATATCTAACCTCTCTTGTTCAAGATACTAGCAGCTGTGGCTGACCTGCAGTTTCAGTATATAACTTTTTGAATTGATACTTTTTTAATACAAATTTCCAATTTTTAATGTCAAAAACGAAAGTGTACAGATGTGTATTTTAAATTTGAAACAAAATCTCTTTTCAAATGGCATCCAAAGTTAAAGAAACTCTCTTTTTCAACAGAATCTCAAATTTCCATTACGTTAATCGTGATGTCAACAGTTTCCTGCTACTGAGGAAATGTCTGTTTCAGTTACAGACGAGCCAAAGGATTAGTAGACTGTAGTTTACCAAAAGTTTAGAATGATCTCTATCATTTTCTCTTATTCGCTGTTTCTTTGGTCTTGTGTTTTTCTGCATTCTTTCCCAGAGTTCTGCCATTAATGGTCAAAACAAGAATTTGTGAAAGAAATAATTAGTTTTAAAAAAATGGAATTACTTGACCGTGACAGTATGTTTGTTCATTGTCCGACCTGCTTGAGACAGTGACAAAAATCAGATTATTGAATGTTCCAAAGAAGAGGGGAAAAGCCATGAGAAGCAGTGGCTTAGTGCTTTGTTCTGTTGTGCTTTATTCAAGAGCTCCAATGCAATCAAAAGCTTTTGACATGCACAAATAGCAAAAAGACATTGGTTGACGGCAGGAAGGGCATCCTACTAAGAAATGTCCTCACTGTCAGAACTAATTCCTTCTGAATGGTACTGTCCAGGTCCAAATACTGAGAAAAATGACCTTTCAAGGGGAAAAAGTGAAGAAAAAAAGAAGAAGAAACCTGAGAACTAATATGGTCAGTAAAATTACTTGCCATTGTTATTAATGTCAATTATATGTCTATAGGGTTATCAGCTTAGAGCGGTGTAGAGTTAACCATTTACAGGCCCTTTCGGAATCACAAAATTCCCAGAGTCTGTACATGGGTCACTCCACAACTCCTTGCTTTACCCAGATTCACAGATAAGCCCTACAATATCCTGCCACTTTTTTCTGTCATGTGCCAGTTCTTCCAGAATTTTGAAAACATCAATACAATTGAAACTTTTAATGTTTAATGACTCGGGATCCACATTGTTAGCATTTATAATATCATCTTCTAAAATGGCTGGGAATGCATAAATTCACAGAATAGTATAACAATAATGTCAATTGGTCAGTAAAATAAGTTGCTATTGTTTTATTATTAATGTCAATTGGTCAGTAAAATAAGTTGCTATTGTTTTATTATTAATGCCAATTGGTCAGTAAAATAAGTTGCTATTGTTTTATTATTAATGCCAATTGGTCAGTAAAATAAGTTGCTATTGTTTTATTATTAATGTCAATTGGTGAGTAAAATAAGTTGCTATTGTTTTATCATTAATGTCATTTGGTGTAACTTTTGTTAATTATAGCATGTTATTTTTTGTTCCTAAACTAATTTATAAACATACAGGTACCTACAAGAATATTGAAAATAGTTCAGAACACCTGAGTGTAGATTAAAAGGTATTTTAATAACAGGAAGTGTACTTTTAAACCAGCAACAGGAGTTCTAAGTGTTCGGTAAAGGTACGAAATAGACAGTTGATAACAGTGATAAAAAAAGCATTGTGCAATATTCATGGACAATGGTCTTATATGAATTTGTCATGTCAATTATCATCCTCTACCTGCAATTTTCAATTAAGGAACTTGTCGTTCACACAAATATTAAGCAAGAAAAGATTTCTTTGATTATTTCAGTTTTTTATCAGCTCTGTGAATACAGGCAGGATGGAATGGATGGAGGAAGGTAATGGGAGTACTGTGTGACAGAAGGCTATCACCAAAAGTGAAAGGAAGAGTATGCAGGACAGTAGTGAGACCAGCTTTGTTGTATGGGCTTGAGACGGTAGCAACAACAAAGAAACAGGAAGCTGAGTTGGAAGTGGCTGAGTTGAGAATGCTGAGGTGGTCCCTTGTCGTCACACGCCTGGACAAAATCCGAAATGAGTACATCAGGGGAACAGCACATGTTNCACCAAAAGTGAAAGGAAGAGTATGCAGGACATGAGTGAGACCAGCTTTGTTGTATGGGCTTGAGACGGTAGCAACAACAAAGAAACAGGAAGCTGAGTTGGAAGTGGCTGAGTTGAGAATGCTGAGGTGGTCCCTTGTCGTCACACGCCTGGACAAAATCCGAAATGAGTACATCAGGGGAACAGCACATGTTAGAAGATTAAGATTGAAACAAAGAGAGGCAAGACTTAGATGGTTTGGACATGTGATGAGAAGGGAAGAGAACTATATCGGAAGAAGAATGTTAGAATCTGCCTGGGAGGAGGAAAAGAGGAAGACCAAGGAGACGTTACATGGATGCAATTGAAGAGGACACGAGGGCGCTGGGAGTGAGAAGAGAGGAGGCTGAGGACCGTACGAAATGGAGATGCATGATCCGCTGTGGCGACCCCTGACGGGAGCAGCCGAAAGAGAAAGAAGAAGAAGAAGATCAGCACTGTGCCTCTGAGTTAATTCATTACTTGTAAAAAATAAGTAAATTCCAGACAAATATCAAATTAAGGAAACGAAATATCATAGACATTCTCAGATTAATTTGGAAAAAAAATCCACAACTTTTTAGCAACGATGAATATGAACCAACCAAAAAAGGGGAAAAAAGAGATTATTTAATCACCCTCCTTCTTATGTGCCGTGTCCTCACTGAATGGTGGGAGTCATGATTCTTCACAGGATCCGATCCTTGGTCTTTTCCAAAATTTACCTCTCACTGATTCCGGTCCATGTTGACAAGCTTTTCACGAATGTCGTTCTTGGTCTTCCTCTCCCTCTTTTTCAGCATACCTTGCCTGTGAGAGCCAGGTTTTCTAAATCTTTCCTCATTATGTGACCTGGGAACGACAGTTGTCTTTTCCCGATGGTGATTAGGAGCCCTTCCTGTAATTAGTTTGTCTTAGAACGTCTTCATTACTTACGCTGTGCTCTGACCATTTTCAAAAAAACCGCTTTCCTCCTCAATCATTCTCATTATTTGCTCACTGTATAAATTGAATTGGTCTGGAGATAGAACACAGCCCCATCGAATTTCTCTTTTGATGTTTCTATACCTTCTAACCTCGATCTGAATCTTATCTCCAGCCGTTTTTTCCAGTACAGATTCCTTAAAATTCTGAGGTCTTTTCCATCTATATCTAAGGATTGTAACGTGTCCAGCAGAGTTTCGTGTTTGACCTTGTCGAACGTTTTGCTATAGTCGATGAAGTTGAGATATAAATCTTGCTGCATTTCTATGGCTCTTTAAGATAGCATTTTCATAATGAAAATACTGGGTAGCCGCATCTGAAATGAAGCCAAATTCTTGTTTGCCTATTTCTGGTCTTGACGTTCTTTGTGTTCTTACCATGATGACACGCAGTAGCATTTTGGTTACATGACTAATGAGGCTGATAGTTCCAAGGAGCTTGCATTCTGTTGCTTACGATTTTTTAGGTACAGCAATGAAAATTGATTTTGACATATCTCGTGGAATTTTGTCGATTTCAAAATTGTTGAGTACTTGGTCACTTCAATGTCTGATGTTGTCTGGTCCTGCAGCCTTGTTTGTCTTCATCTTGTTAATGACTGCTTTGACTTTACTTCTAAGTATCTTCCCACCTTTCAGAGGTTTTCTTATGTTGGGTTTTCCCCTCCTCCCTTGCATCCAAGAACAGTTCTTCTCTGTATTTTGTCCATCGCTTCATGACTTTTTCCTTTTCCATCAACAAAGATCCGTCTTTGGCCTTAATACATTCGCTTGAAACGCATCTCCTCCTACCGGTTGTTTTTCCTGTTGATTTTCTTGTGCAATGACGAATGGCCAGCTGTTCTGCATGTCTCAATTTCAGCGCATTGGCCATTTCCTCACTATACTTTTCCTTATCTACACTTCCTTCCGGTGGTTTGGTTCAGCATGCAACACTGATCGGAGTCTCAATTTCTCACTTTCTTCCTTTTTTCTATCATTTTCAAGATCTTTGTTTTCATTGATTCTCTTTTCCGGTCCCTTTTATCGGTGGAATCAGCTCTTTTTCTATTTCAACCAGGACTTCCTTCAATACCTCCCATTTGCTGACTTGCTCACTTTCAAGAAAATGAAATCGATTTTGCACTGCAATGGCATATCCAGCCTTCATCTCTGCATTTTCCCGTAATTGATTCCATTGCTGTTTTACGTCTTATACAGCATGTTTCAATCTGCGGAGCCCAACGTTGATGGTTTGAAAATTCCTTTCCCTTTAAGGATCGTGCCCCGAGTCATGTTTGCTCTTCAATCGTGTAAAAATTTACGTGTAGTAGTTGCAAGGCTACTTATTATGGCAAAACATCGCGCCAATTTATTGTTAGATGTAAAGAGCATTTAGGGGTAACTAAAAAAAGGGAAAAGCATTAAAGGCGTTTCCTCGTCTATTAGGGACCATATAAATGACACAGGTCATAGTGCTTCAATTGAGGATTTTTATATAATAGATATTACTTCTAATGAACTTGATTTACGTATTCACGAGATTTTTACTCATCCTCAGAGACCGACCCACGCTCAACTAACAAAATTCCTCGATACCTCTCTGCCTTTCCTAGTCCCTTCAGGATTCCCTTTGTTTATCGCCTCCTCGTTATGTCCCTTAATTGGGAATTATCCTCATTTTCCTCCCTGTCATCTTCCTGTTTAGGGAATTTCTGCCTGTTTACTTTAGTTAACCGTTGTTTTAGGTAATTTATTTCACCGTTGTTTTGAGTTATGTATATATGGTACTATCGATTCGGTTAACCGTATTTGAGTGCTCGATACATAAATGAAGAGCGTGATAAAAGAGATATAATAAATTGGAAAGAATTAAAAAACTACACTGTCCATTTCGACAAGCCTGTTTCGTGATTTTACGTGATTTGGGGGGATATATATAATTCCCCCCCCCAAAAAAAATTCCCCACTATTAGCTGAGGATGGAACAAGCTCGCCCCGAAACGTTCTGGATTATATCGTAACGGATTTGTCTTCACGAAAGTACGATATTTGTGTGGTAAACCTAAATCGTGGTTTTATTCAACTAAAACATTGCTAATGATTAAGACTAACAAAACGTTGGAGAAACGAACAAGGTGGCGGATGCCAAGTCCAAACCGCTGACCAAAGTAAAAACAGGCTCGGCACAGGGAGCCCAGTTCCTAATAAATGTTTATGTCATTCTTCCTCTCTAAGACGGAACTTCAGTGCATATAGTAAACACGTGAGTTCTAAAACAACTTAATAAAGTTATAATAACAATAATAATGTTAATGGTCCTTGGACTTTAAGTTATATCTTCTCACCAACCGTAACGATATGGTGGCTTTATTTGACGAGAAGAGCGCCTAATTTCAGTCTCTTGAACTAGTGCTGGTTGTTGTGATGACTGATTGGAAGTTGGAGACGTCATGTAGGATTCAATGGCCTTATTCCTAGGATCTTCCTCGCTTGTTGGGGCTAGCTCAGAGCTGTCTGTCACAGGGGTAATAGGACATGGCGCGAGGTCACGAAGAGAAATGGTCGACTGCCTACCATCAGGATACTCTACCAGTGCATAGGAGGGATTAGCCTCCAGAGCAACCAGAGGGTCGTTCTTACTCGTTCGGACGAAGCGACGCAGTAAGACAGGGCCAGGATTTTGTAGCCAGGATGGCAGGGAGACACCAAGACTAGAGCGTCTTTGAAAGTTGAAGAATCTTTCATGTGGCGTGACATTTGTAGCAGTGCAGAGAAGTGACCTGATGGAGTGTAATGCATCAGGGAGAACCTGTTCCCATTTTTTAGCAGATAGGTTGGTTGTTTTAAGGGAGATCTGTACAGTTTTCCAGATGATCCCATTATAGCGTTCGCATTGTCCGTTACCATTGGGATAATAAGGCGTTGTCTTGCTTGTTGCAATTCCTCGTAGGAACAGGTGTTCTTTCAGCTCTTTCGACAAGACGGAAGTTCCCCTGTCTGAGTGGATGTAGCTGGAAATACCACATATAGAGAAAATTTGATCAAGGCACTTGATAACAGTCGAGGAGTGCATGTCGGGGCATGGGAAGGCGAATGGGAACCGTGAGTACTCATCTACGACAGTTAATAGGTATGCATTTCTAGAAGACGTCGGAAGAGGACCCATGAAATCAATGCTTAGGCGTTCCATTGGTTGAGTGGCTTTTATCAAAGTGCCTGGTTGAGGCCGATAGAACTGAGGCTTAAGTTTTGCACACACTTTGCATGTCAAACATGTTTTCTTTACATCGTCAGTCGAGTATGGTAGATTCTTTGATCTGACATAGTGTAACATTCTAGTAACTCCAGGATCACAGAGTGCTTCGTGTATTTCACTGAGGCTCGAGATTGTCATGGATGAGGTAAATGCACGAGTGAGGCAGTCTGGTGCCACATTTTCTTTGTCTGGCCTGTGTTCAATTGTGTAGCTAAAGGATGCTAGCTCGAGTCGCCAGCCTTGGATCTTGTTGTTCCTAATCTTTGTCCTCTTCCTGTTGTCAAACATATAGACAACAGATCTTTGGTCGGTCTTCAGTTTGAAGTGTCTTCCAGGAAGAAAGTGTTTCCACTTACGTACTGCTTCAATGATGGCCATGACTTCTTTTTCAACTGCAGGATAATGTAGTTCGCTAGAATGAAGAGACCTTGATATGAATGCTACCGGTCTTCCACTTTGGTTGAGCGCGGTTGAAATAGCAACCTCAGATGCATCACACTCTACGACAAATGGGAGACTCGCATCTATTGACTGCAAGGTTGCGCCTTCTAGCTCCTTCTTTAGGGCTACAAATGCTGACTCGGCTTCCTGGTCTAAGGGAAACGTAGTGGACTGAGATAGTGGTCGTATTTTGTCTCAGAAGTTAGGAATCCATTTAGCATAACAAGCAAACATGCCGATGACTCTTCGTAGAGCTTGAATATTCCTTGGGAGTGGAAAATCTTTCAGTGACTTCAGTCGTTCCTCGTCAGGGGCAATGACCCCATTACCAACACAATAGCCTAAAATGTTTATCTGTTCCTTTGACTGGATTGACTTGCTTTCGTTGAGAGTTAGATTTCTTCGACCTAAAGCTTCACGGAACTTCCTGACATTTGCGTCATGCTCGTTTTGGTCTCTGCCAGCCACAGTGATGTTATCTAGGTAGGGAAAAGTGTCCTTAAGGCTTTCGTCCTCAACAAATTTGTCCATTGCACGTTGGAATACGTCGACTCCATTTGTAACCCCGAATGGAATACGACAAGAATTGATAAAGCCTCCCATTGGCTTTGAATCCTGTGTACTTTCGATCATTCCTTTATCTGCACTTGATGAAAAACACTTTTCAAGTCGAACGTCGAGAAAACCTTATATTGGGCAAGGTTGTTTACCATGTCATCAATCCTTGGGAGAGGGTATGCATCAAGTTCCGTGTACTGATTGATCCTTTGTGAGTAGTCCACACAGAGTCGTTTCTTATAACGATTTGTGGGATCTTTTGATACAACCACTTGTGCCCTCCATGGCGAGGTGCTTGGTTCAATTATACCTTGGCAAAGGAGTTCTGAGACCTCTTGACCTATAAAGCCTTGGTCTTCTTTACTGAACTGTCTGGACATGGTTGCGATGGGCTTGCAATCGGTGTGAATATTAGCAAAAAGAGAAGGCTCGTCTATAGAAGCAGCAGTGAGAGCACAGGTTTGTATCTGTATAAGATTTGGAATGACGAGGTTTGGCGTATTGCCACCATAATTAATCTGGACACTTTTGTGAGCTTTTTGGAAATCTTGGCCCAGGATGATATCGCTGCACAGTCCCTTGAGAATACCGAGACAGACAGAAGGGTAAGTGCTCCCATCAATAGTGATGTCAGTAAAGGAGTGACCGATGACATGTGCTTTAAGAGATGTCTGTGCCATAGATATGTTTTGAGCAGATGGGTGAAACTTCAGATTCAGTTTGTTGGCTATACTTTCATCAATGTAGCTATCAGTGCTACCAGAGTCAACAAGGGCTGTTAGCTGGTTTCCACTAATAGAAACACCTACAGAAGCCTGTGCCAGACTTTCGGGACACACGGCAGAGATTGAACATAGAGGGGAAGTGGGAATGGCAGCTGTTGCTCCCCTTTTTGACTTACAAACTCGGGCATAGTGGCCCTTTTTGCCACACAGCTGTAAAAGACAGAGTTACGAGCAGGGCAGTTTTGCCTGTTGTGCATGGTATCTCCACAGAAGTAGCACTTTCTGGAACTTGTGAATGACGCTGTTACAGGTTCAGTACCATGTGGAGCAGAAGCCACATTCTGATTTAATTGATATTTGGAGATATTAGGCACAGACGCAGTAGTAGACATTTGGGGGATAACATAGGCTTCAGCATTCTTTTGTGCTAAATCTAGGGCATTTGCTTGATCAAAAGCAGATTTGAGGTCGACGAGGTATCAGTGGAGACAATAAGCCATTAATGAAAGAGTCCCTAACTAGCTCTTCACGGTATTCTTCAGCATTCACATTCTTGAGATTGCAATCCTTACTAAGTCTACGGAGTTCCTGAAGAAATTCCGAGAGAGTTTCACCAGGTTTTTGCCTCCTGGTCGCAAGTAAATGGCGGGCAAATGTTTCATTCGGTGTCTTGACAAACACAAATTCTAACTCTAAGATAGCAGAATCATAGTCGGTAAAATCTTCTATAAACTCATAGACATAATGAGACACATAGTTAATAAGAGTTCGGTACATATCTAGAGCCTTGTCCCCGCATTCTTCGATGAAGTTGGTGAATGTACGATGCCAGTGTCTCCATTCCTTAGATGCAGTGAGTTTGGATCCAAATTGAGCCTTGCAGGTTTGAGTAGTGTCCATTGTACTTTAAATGTTTAGTTGAATAAATTGTGGTAAATCTAAATCGTGGTTTTATTCAACTAAAACATTGCTAATGATTAAGACTAACAAAAGGCTTGAGAAACGAAAAGATGGCGAATGCCAAGCCAAAACCGCTGTCCAAAGTAAAAACAGGCTCGGCACAGGGAGCCCAGTTCCTAATAAATGTTTATGTCAATCTATTCCATTTTCAAATTTACTTCCACCAGAGTATATGACTTTGATGTTATTCAGGGTGGTGGTTTGCCATTGCCTTTCACCGGGGGATGGCCATATGAAATTAACGCCTCCTTCAGCTCTCAGCAAACCCTGATTCCCCTGCAGTTTACGCCTTTATTGCCGTAAGTCTATTGAGACTCATCTGCAGTTCTGCCGCTCCATGTCTTCGTGCGCTTAGTGCAAGGCGTGCACTATTCCCCACCAACAAAACTTTTGGCCACCCTCATGTCATTTAGTCCACCAGCTGAAGCGCTGTACCGGGGTGTGACCACTACCGAGCACAAAGCAAATACTTGGAGCCAGACATGAGAGTTGGGTGACTGCAAGAGACCAGTGGATCCTTCCCCCATAGAAGAGCTGATGGTTGCCACTGGTCAGTACTCCATCTGATCACTCCAGACACTCCGATTATTCAACACCAAAATCTTTTATGCATTGTAGGGATTAATGAAACGCTAAGCAGGATGATCTGATAAGACAAGTTTTAGCGTGGGTTTTATGCAGCTAAAAACATCTGCAAATCCAAGCCTGTCAGGAAAAAAAAGAAAAATGGACAAGAAAAAGCAAACAAGTAAGATTTCGTTGTTGTTTTTTCATATAGTAGCTGCAACCATAAATAAGTTAGAGAATCAAACAAGATATTAAGACAGTGGCTTAAAGAACAGCTGGCGTTAAAACACAAAATTTAGACTTTAGTTGGATATTCGACTAATTTTGACTGAGAAAATAAATCACTGCTAGATCGTAAGCAAAACAGAACTTAACTTAACGTCAAGGTAACCATTCACTCCACTAGTGATAAGAATATTAGTAGTAGTTCATATGGTATGACATGTTCAATGACTTTGAAAATAAAAGAGGACAAAAGATTAAAATCATGCCCTTAACTTTTATGATTTCAGAGTGTGTCTTCATGGTTACTGATTTATTTAAGTCTTGTCTTCGGCCATAAATCTCCTGCAGTTTAATAACTTGTTTGTTAAAGAAGCATAACTCGAAAGAATACCAGCCTTATCAGCCATTTTTAATAAGATAAATTATATCATATCACTTCAGGACTTGGTGAGTTGAAGCAGACAGACATGTTATTTCAAATACTACAGCAACACTGAATTTTCTTCAAAATTTAGCTATTTACCAAATATGTGATCTCAATACTGACAAGAAATAAAGGAAAGAAGTTGAAATGTCTCTTTCTTCTCTGCTAAACCGCCTTTTTTGAGCCTACATTATTTTATATTGTTATAGCAATCTTTGTTCTTTGGTATTTTTTTCTGCAGCTTTTAATAAAATATTATCTCTTTCCTGTTTTAGTTCCTTGTGTAAAGTGTTTGTATAGTTTATTTTCACCTTGATTATTAGTAAGAGCTTTTTATCTAACATTGGGACACAGCTTCATCTCTCCATATCTACAGGAGAAAATAGTGCTTTCAGGTAGAGGCTGTTGTACTTCAGTACCTCTCTGTATAATATTTCAGAGGCCACAACCTTGTTAATTGATAAATGCCCAAATTTCTCTTCAAGCTCGGTAAATATTGAATTTGTTTCTATTTCTTGAATGAGCTTCGTTTTACAAAGTGGTGTTACCTGGTACTGATGGTCCTAAAATCCATTCAAATAAGCCCTGAACCTACATAAATTTGAGAAATAAAGCATAAAGTCGCGTTTGTTTGATGAAATAAAAAGTTATTGTTACCGCTAGCAATTATTGACTACTATGAGGTATAGTAACAAATACATTTGAAGAAGTTCTTGGAAAAAAATCTACCAAGTCTCTGCAAAAGTGATATATTTGATGTTGCTTAAAACCATGTTCTTTAAAATATTTTTTCTTGCCCTCCTTATATGAAGATACAATACATACACTTGACATATAAACCCTACCAAAAACCCCTGAAATTTGTTTCATTGTTAATTATGTCCATTTTTTATGTTTGACTTAAGTCTGCTTATTTTCTCTTTTGATTTGCGATTTAGCCCCCAGAGCTATATCTATTCCAAAGACTCTCTCTTGCTAATCTAACCCCCCTTTATCCTTTTAAGGCTTCATTATGTGCGTTGATACTCCGTTACTATACCAAGGTCTGCTAATGAGCTTTCGGACTCCTCGTTACATATAACTTTAAAAGGAGCAGCTCAATTTGATCTTAAAAACATTAGGTTTAAGTAAAACAAGAATTGTTAAGAAGTCAGCAACTGTCAAGACTGGGTGTAAATTCTAGGTTTGTATCAATTGTTTGGTAGTAGAGCGATAGTCTGAGATTTCAGAGGGATAATATAATTGATCATAGTAAATAATCTTTTTGCAGGGATCACCTCAAACAGAATTTGGTTCCATATAACTCAGAATCTTTCAATGGAACAATGGAGTTTTACACCAGGTGACATGATGTTTGCTTTTCTTCCGATGATCACTAAATACTTTACCTTACCCTGGTGCCAAATCCCACTTGACGTATGTTATCTTGGTTTTCCACACATCTCTGTCTCTCATCATTCTAATCATTTGTGCAGCTGGCCTTTGCCCATCTGTTATTTTCACCATACCATCCATGAATTTTACTCTTGATCTGCCCTCCCTCGATCTTTGCACTCAGGCGTAGCTCTACCAGCACTCTATGCCAAGAACATGTCCAACAAAGCACAGCTGCCTAATTCTCACAGCAAGGCTCTCCTTACTCTAGCCTGGGACAAAACCCCATTACAACATTACATCTTCGTAGCTTTAAGTCTTCTTTAATGATTCTTCCGAAGAGATCACATCCCGCACCAACAGATGACTACGGACCACACACAACCCCATTAAATCTTTATTGGCTAAACGTTCAACCATTACCCTCATCAAGACCATCTGTGCGTCTTCATTGGCTAAAAGGTCAACCATTACCCTCATCATAACAATCTGTGCGTCTTCATTGGCTAAACGTTCCACCATTACCCTCATCAAGACCATCTGTGCTTCTTTATTGGCTAAAAGGTTAACCATTACTCTCATCAATACCATCTGTGCGTCTTCACTGGCTAAAAGGTCACCCATTACCCTCATCAAGACCATCTGTGCGTCTTCATTGGCTAAACGTTCAACCATTACCTTCATCAGGACCATCTGTTCGTCTTCATTGCCTAAACGTTCCACCATTACCCTCATCAGGACAATCTGTGCATCTTCATTGGCTAAAAAGTTAACCATTACTCTCATCAATACCATCTGTGCGTCTTCATTGGCTAAAAGGTCAACCATTACCCTCATCAAGACCATCTGTGCGTCTTCATTGGCTAAAAGTTCAACCATTACCCTCATCAAGACCATCTGTGCTTCTTTATTGGCTAAACGTTCAACCATTACCCTCATCAAGACCATCTGTGCGTCTTTATTGGCTAAACGTTCAACCATTACCCTCATCAAGACCATCTGTGCGTCTTCATTGGCTAAATATTCAACCATTACCCTCATCAAGACCATCTGTGCTTCTTTATTGGCTAAAAGGTTAACCATTACTCTCATCAATACCATCTGTGCGTCTTCATTGGCTAAAAGTTCAACCATTACCCTCATCAAGACCATCTGTGCGTCTTCATTGGCTAAAAGTTCAACCATTACCCTCATCAAGACCATCTGTGCTTCTTTATTGGCTAAAAGTTCAACCATTACCCTCATCAAGGCGTTCTGTGCATCTTCATTGGCTAAAAGTTCAACCATTACCCTCATCAAGACCATCTGTGCGTCTTTATTGGCTAAACGTTCAACCATTACCCTCATCAAGACCATCTGTGCGTCTTCATTGGCTAAATATTCAACCATTACCCTCATCAAGACCATCTGTGCTTCTTTATTGGCTAAAAGGTTAACCATTACTCTCATCAATACCATCTGTGCGTCTTCATTGGCTAAAAGTTCAACCATTACCCTCATCAAGACCATCTGTGCGTCTTCATTGGCTAAAAGTTCAACCATTACCCTCATCAAGACCATCTGTGCTTCTTTATTGGCTAAAAGTTCAACCATTACCCTCATCAAGGCGTTCTGTGCATCTTCATTGGCTAAAAGTTCAACCATTACCCTCATCAAGACCATCTGTGCATCTTCATTGGCTAAAAGTTCAACCATTACCCTCATCAAGACCATCTGTGCGTCTTTATTGGCTAAACGTTCAACCATTACCCTCATCAAGACCATCTGTGCGTCTTTATTGGCTAAACGTTCAACCATTACCCTCATCAAGACCATCTGTGCGTCTTTATTGGCTAAACGTTCAACCATTACCCTCATCAAGACCATCTGTGCGTCTTTATTGGCTAAACGTTCAACCATTACCCTCATCAAGACCATCTGTGCGTCTTTATTGGCTAAACGTTCAACCATTACCCTCATCAAGACCATCTGTGCGTCTTTATTGGCTAAACGTTCAACCATTACCCTCATCAAGACCATCTGTGCGTCTTTATTGGCTAAACGTTCAACCATTACCCTCATCAAGACCATCTGTGCGTCTTTATTGGCTAAACGTTCAACCATTACCCTCATCAAGACCATCTGTGCGTCTTTATTGGCTAAACGTTCAACCATTACCCTCATCAAGACCATCTGTGCGTCTTTATTGGCTAAACGTTCAACCATTACCCTCATCAAGACCATCTGTGCGTCTTTATTGGCTAAACGTTCAACCATTACCCTCATCAAGACCATCTGTGCGTCTTTATTGGCTAAACGTTCAACCATTACCCTCATCAAGACCATCTGTGCGTCTTTATTGGCTAAACGTTCAACCATTACCCTCATCAAGACCATCTGTGCGTCTTTATTGGCTAAACGTTCAACCATTACCCTCATCAAGACCATCTGTGCGTCTTTATTGGCTAAACGTTCAACCATTACCCTCATCAAGACCATCTGTGCGTCTTTATTGGCTAAACGTTCAACCATTACCCTCATCAAGACCATCTGTGCGTCTTCATTGGCTAAATATTCAACCATTACCCTCATCAAGACCATCTGTGCTTCTTTATTGGCTAAAAGGTTAACCATTACTCTCATCAATACCATCTGTGCGTCTTCATTGGCTAAAAGTTCAACCATTACCCTCATCAAGACCATCTGTGCGTCTTCATTGGCTAAAAGTTCAACCATTACCCTCATCAAGACCATCTGTGCTTCTTTATTGGCTAAAAGTTCAACCATTACCCTCATCAAGGCGTTCTGTGCATCTTCATTGGCTAAAAGTTCAACCATTACCCTCATCAAGACCATCTGTGCATCTTCATTGGCTAAAAGTTCAACCATTACCCTCATCAAGACCATCTGTGCGTCTTTATTGGCTAAACGTTCAACCATTACCCTCATCAAGACCATCTGTGCGTCTTTATTGGCTAAACGTTCAACCATTACCCTCATCAAGACCATCTGTGCGTCTTTATTGGCTAAACGTTCAACCATTACCCTCATCAAGACCATCTGTGCGTCTTTATTGGCTAAACGTTCAACCATTACCCTCATCAAGACCATCTGTGCGTCTTTATTGGCTAAACGTTCAACCATTACCCTCATCAAGACCATCTGTGCGTCTTTATTGGCTAAACGTTCAACCATTACCCTCATCAAGACCATCTGTGCGTCTTTATTGGCTAAACGTTCAACCATTACCCTCATCAAGACCATCTGTGCGTCTTTATTGGCTAAACGTTCAACCATTACCCTCATCAAGACCATCTGTGCGTCTTTATTGGCTAAACGTTCAACCATTACCCTCATCAAGACCATCTGTGCGTCTTTATTGGCTAAACGTTCAACCATTACCCTCATCAAGACCATCTGTGCGTCTTTATTGGCTAAACGTTCAACCATTACCCTCATCAAGACCATCTGTGCGTCTTTATTGGCTAAACGTTCAACCATTACCCTCATCAAGACCATCTGTGCGTCTTTATTGGCTAAACGTTCAACCATTACCCTCATCAAGACCATCTGTGCGTCTTTATTGGCTAAACGTTCAACCATTACCCTCATCAAGACCATCTGTGCGTCTTTATTGGCTAAACGTTCAACCATTACCCTCATCAAGACCATCTGTGCGTCTTTATTGGCTAAACGTTCAACCATTACCCTCATCAAGACCATCTGTGCGTCTTCATTGGCTAAATATTCAACCATTACCCTCATCAAGACCATCTGTGCTTCTTTATTGGCTAAAAGGTTAACCATTACTCTCATCAATACCATCTGTGCGTCTTCATTGGCTAAAAGTTCAACCATTACCCTCATCAAGACCATCTGTGCGTCTTCATTGGCTAAAAGTTCAACCATTACCCTCATCAAGACCATCTGTGCTTCTTTATTGGCTAAAAGTTCAACCATTACCCTCATCAAGGCGTTCTGTGCATCTTCATTGGCTAAAAGTTCAACCATTACCCTCATCAAGACCATCTGTGCATCTTCATTGGCTAAAAGTTCAACCATTACCCTCATCAAGACCATCTGTGCGTCTTTATTGGCTAAACGTTCAACCATTACCCTCATCAAGACCATCTGTGCGTCTTTATTGGCTAAACGTTCAACCATTACCCTCATCAAGACCATCTGTGCGTCTTTATTGGCTAAACGTTCAACCATTACCCTCATCAAGACCATCTGTGCGTCTTTATTGGCTAAACGTTCAACCATTACCCTCATCAAGACCATCTGTGCGTCTTTATTGGCTAAACGTTCAACCATTACCCTCATCAAGACCATCTGTGCGTCTTTATTGGCTAAACGTTCAACCATTACCCTCATCAAGACCATCTGTGCGTCTTTATTGGCTAAACGTTCAACCATTACCCTCATCAAGACCATCTGTGCGTCTTTATTGGCTAAACGTTCAACCATTACCCTCATCAAGACCATCTGTGCGTCTTTATTGGCTAAACGTTCAACCATTACCCTCATCAAGACCATCTGTGCGTCTTTATTGGCTAAACGTTCAACCATTACCCTCATCAAGACCATCTGTGCGTCTTTATTGGCTAAACGTTCAACCATTACCCTCATCAAGACCATCTGTGCGTCTTTATTGGCTAAACGTTCAACCATTACCCTCATCAAGACCATCTGTGCGTCTTTATTGGCTAAACGTTCAACCATTACCCTCATCAAGACCATCTGTGCGTCTTTATTGGCTAAACGTTCAACCATTACCCTCATCAAGACCATCTGTGCGTCTTTATTGGCTAAACGTTCAACCATTACCCTCATCAAGACCATCTGTGCGTCTTTATTGGCTAAACGTTCAACCATTACCCTCATCAAGACCATCTGTGCGTCTTCATTGGCTAAATATTCAACCATTACCCTCATCAAGACCATCTGTGCTTCTTTATTGGCTAAAAGGTTAACCATTACTCTCATCAATACCATCTGTGCGTCTTCATTGGCTAAAAGTTCAACCATTACCCTCATCAAGACCATCTGTGCGTCTTCATTGGCTAAAAGTTCAACCATTACCCTCATCAAGACCATCTGTGCTTCTTTATTGGCTAAAAGTTCAACCATTACCCTCATCAAGGCGTTCTGTGCATCTTCATTGGCTAAAAGTTCAACCATTACCCTCATCAAGACCATCTGTGCATCTTCATTGGCTAAAAGTTCAACCATTACCCTCATCAAGACCATCTGTGCGTCTTTATTGGCTAAACGTTCAACCATTACCCTCATCAAGACCATCTGTGCGTCTTTATTGGCTAAACGTTCAACCATTACCCTCATCAAGACCATCTGTGCGTCTTTATTGGCTAAACGTTCAACCATTACCCTCATCAAGACCATCTGTGCGTCTTTATTGGCTAAACGTTCAACCATTACCCTCATCAAGACCATCTGTGCGTCTTTATTGGCTAAACGTTCAACCATTACCCTCATCAAGACCATCTGTGCGTCTTTATTGGCTAAACGTTCAACCATTACCCTCATCAAGACCATCTGTGCGTCTTTATTGGCTAAACGTTCAACCATTACCCTCATCAAGACCATCTGTGCGTCTTTATTGGCTAAACGTTCAACCATTACCCTCATCAAGACCATCTGTGCGTCTTTATTGGCTAAACGTTCAACCATTACCCTCATCAAGACCATCTGTGCGTCTTTATTGGCTAAACGTTCAACCATTACCCTCATCAAGACCATCTGTGCGTCTTTATTGGCTAAACGTTCAACCATTACCCTCATCAAGACCATCTGTGCGTCTTTATTGGCTAAACGTTCAACCATTACCCTCATCAAGACCATCTGTGCGTCTTTATTGGCTAAACGTTCAACCATTACCCTCATCAAGACCATCTGTGCGTCTTTATTGGCTAAACGTTCAACCATTACCCTCATCAAGACCATCTGTGCGTCTTTATTGGCTAAACGTTCAACCATTACCCTCATCAAGACCATCTGTGCGTCTTTATTGGCTAAACGTTCAACCATTACCCTCATCAAGACCATCTGTGCGTCTTCATTGGCTAAATATTCAACCATTACCCTCATCAAGACCATCTGTGCTTCTTTATTGGCTAAAAGGTTAACCATTACTCTCATCAATACCATCTGTGCGTCTTCATTGGCTAAAAGTTCAACCATTACCCTCATCAAGACCATCTGTGCGTCTTCATTGGCTAAACGTTTAACCATTGCATTCATCAAGACCATCTGTGCGTCTTTATTGGCTAAAAGGTTAACCATTACTCTCATCAATACCATCTGTGCGTCTTCATTGGCTAAAAGGTCACCAATACCCTCATCAATACCATCTGTGCGTCTTTATTGGCTAAACGTTCAACCATTACCCTCATCAAGACCATCTGTGCTTCTTTATTGGCTAAAAGGTTAACCATTACGCTCATCAATACCATCTGTGCGTCTTCATTGGCTAAAAGGTTAACCATTACTCTCATCAATACCATCTGTGTGTCTTCATTGGCTAAAAGGTCAACCATTACCCTCATCAAGACGTTCTGTGCCTCTTCATTGGCTCAAAGTTCAACCATTACCCTCATCAAGGCGTTCTGTGCCTCTTCATTGGCTAAAAGTTCAACCATTACCCTCAGGAAGACCATCTCTGCGTTACGTTAAACACATTTTGACCCTTAATGAACTGTCATCATGTTCTCAAATAGTGAATGTATCGACAAAAGCTGGAAACTATTTGAGGTCGGGATAGATTTTGACATTGAGACATTTACCCAATTACTCACACCATTGTTGCAAGTATCAATCTTGTGCTTTTTCTCAACTAGTTTAAATATTTGTGTAGGGAACATGCAAATGGCATTTTGTAGAATTAAAACAGTGAGTTTGTTTCTGAACGGGAAAATTATAAATTAATCTTAGATCAAGATTTTTAATTAGGTGTATAAGAAAATCATCATGTAATGAATAACTTAAAAGGAGTGAATGGCGTTTTAGTGGAAATATATTAATTATATTGCATCATTTGAGACTTCAATCTGCTTGTTAAGTCTTTTGGTGTTAATTTGGAAATGTTTTCTCAATATTTGAAATAAGCATTACCTTCAAATTACTGAATCTCTAAAAGACGTACCACCACAAAAACACCCAGTTTTAAGTAAAAAGCCAAAAACAATTGGCACAGAGCTTTTTCCAGAACATTCGGTAAGTATAAAAAAGACTTAGAATGACGTCATCTATTTTGTTCAATGATAAAGTTCATTTTCAGTCAATGCTCAAATTTAAGAAGTAAAATTTAAATCCTTAATCACAATATTTTTATGGCAGAGAGAGAGAGAGAGAGAGAGAGAGAGAGAGAGAGAGAGAGAGAGAGAGAGAGAGAGAGAGAGAGAGAGAGTAAGTGACCAGTGTAAAGGACTGAAAATTATAGTTCCTTTGTGAATCTAACTTTGAATCTCACTGCCAATAATTTCTTTGTCCGACATACTTCTTTATTTTATCTGAGTCGGTATACTTAGAAAAAAAATTCTTTGACTGTGGAAGGTACTGTCGCTCAGGTGTTAAATTTCTGATGATGCAGAAATAGCTTAACGCTAAGCTCTCTTTGGTAAGCACCATTGTGATACTCCTCTTTCATTTTATTACATGATTGTTACTTAGGTCAAAGAAACAGGTCGTTAAAATATCTAAATAGTAAGACTTATCTCGTTCGCTACGTCTCAGTGACCGAATATTGAAGGTGCTGGCTAAGAAAATCTTTCTTCTGTCTGGGTGTTGGATCAAATCTCATAGAAAAAAAAGTCTTTTCACCGATATTTATTTTTTGTACTTTAAATCCTTAGACTTTTGATAATTATTTCACTTTCCTTGAAATGAAACGACGTCACACTTCCAGCTTGGTTTTTCACCAGTTTGTAAGATTTTATTAATTTAAATAAGACAGGATTTCAGATATGAGTCAGAAACGCGAACTCAGATTTCGCTAAACGTCTTTCTGGATTTCAAGCGTTGTTTGTAATTTGTTGAGTAATCTTGCTAAGAGCACAGTCTTGCTTGTGCATTGCTCAATCCATTACGTCTGAAAAAGTCGATTAGCTCTTTTACCAACTGAATTGCTCAGTCTAAATTCGAACATTTCTGCAACTTGCAACTCTGCAATCACTTCACAAGAGAATTAGAAGTGAAAAAAAAGCGTTAATTATTTTCAGCGACATAGTTTTCAATAACAAAAAAGTCACAAAATTAGTTTTATTTTAATTAATTAAAAATTCAAGACAGGAGAAGAGCTGTAAGTTCCAAAGCTTGAAAGTTCACTTCAACATTTCTTAAATTCCAACACCTGGCTATTTTTTGTGTTGGTTGGTGGCGTTTAATTAGCTTAGAGTATTTCTAAATAAGTGTTTGATGAATAAAAGATTAATAAGGATCGCACACATGACATGTAAATTTTCCCTTCAATTTTGTTCAGGAGAGAAAATTTCAAAACATTACATGTCGAAAACTCTTTAAAATTTAAATCATGTTTTGAAAAGAAAATCGTAATAAGTACTTTGATTACGTATTACTTTGCACAATTCGAAGACCAGTCTTTACAACAATTTAGCGAGGTCGATAATCTGCAGAAAAGTCAGTCAGACATCAGAACCTTCAGGACAGCGAATGGAACTTTGCTATGTGCAAGCACCATACTATGCTCTTCTTTTAAAGCCTTGTTATCTTTTTGGGATCTCATCATCTTTTTGCCCCTTTAAAGGGTCTTTTTGTTGTTGTCGTGAGGTATTCCTTTGCCGGATGCCTTTTTGACGCAAAATCAATGGCTTCTGTTTTCGGGGGCCCGAACCTGGAGACTCTCCTTTGCAGTGTTATAACCATTAAGCTACGGCTCCTCTTGAGAGGCAAACATTGGTTTTTGCATGATGAAATAAAAACGCTCAGTATGATTGAAAAAATATTATAGTGAGTTCTTTTGAGCAACCAGAAAGTAAAGCAAGGTGGGGCGTTGTGAAAGTTTTCGTGATGTTACCCAGGCAACAGACGGTTTTTTTCTGTCTCGTCATTCTCACAGGCACATAATATTTGTGTTCGTGTGTCAAGTTAGGTTCTTGTGCAGTGCTCCCCATTTTGGACTAAATCTAGCTTTTCTTTCAGAAGCTTCTCAGTCACAGGTTGTATTTTCTGTTTCAGGGACGGATATTGTTGACAAGCAACAATGCTATAGGCTTCAATTACTGCAAGGCCGCCATGTTTGGTTGATTCCCAATAACCTCTTCGTACAAATTTTTGAGAGTTCCTTCGAAATTGTGCTGTGTGCATTCCAATGAGCAAGTCACGTTTAGAAAGTTCACTTTGTGTATATCTGTAACCTTGATAGGGTCCATCATGACTTATCATATCTCGATCTGGAAAACGTGTGCTCTTCCCATATTGGGATGGACAGAACAGACTATGAGAGGATAATCGCGAGGTATGGATATGGTGACGTCAATGATAGAGGCAACAGGCACCTGTATTTTGCAGTCATACATAAACTATATGTGTCAAACACCAGGGTACTGCAGAAAGCTTTTGAAAAAATGGACTCGGGTCCAACCAGATGGATCAGAAAAAACATGATCGACCTTATATTAATTGATAAAAGATAGATAACAGCAGTATGGAACTGTAGAACGGACCAGCAACCTGATGTTGGTTCTGATTATATCCTGGTTCTGAGCAAATTAAAAACTCATTTTAACTGCCAAAAGAGGAAAGCAGCATGAAAAAAAAAGATTTTTATAGTCTGAAAGATAAAGGTACAAAAACTGGATTTAGAACAAGACTCGAGACATTGTTGACAGCTGAAGTTGAAAAAGATGAGAAGTTGGAACATCAAATCAAACAACCCCAAAATGGAGTCAACACAGTCTTAAAGGAATACAGGCCATCAATACGAAAGCTTAATAAATCGTATTTCACACAGAATACTTTTTTGCTGGCTTATAAGAAGAAGGAATCTGAGAGCAATAGATTCGATGCGTGCGAATGTTTAGGACAGTGCTGCGACTTTTCCAGCAAAGTCAGAGCAGCAGCAAGGAATTATAAAATAGTTTAGATAGAGGAAAATGTAGAAACTTAGAAAGCGGTGCATAAGAACAGAAGACAGGGAAAATATATATGTTGATAAAGGAAGTGATAGGCCATAAGTGGAAGCCAAGGAACGCAGTGATTAAAGGTAGAAACGGAAGTATTGTGCAACATTTGGAAGAGGTAAAGTACAGGTAGACAGAGTATTTCAGGGATCTTTTCAGGAACTTTGATGCAAAGGAGGAGAAGAAAACATGCGAATAAAATATTTGAGCACTGGAGATAATTTTCCCGTCTGTAGAGGTAAGCGTGTATACGATACAGAAGTGTGACATGGTATGGACTAACAAAACAGGAAAAGTCCATGAAACCCCAGGAACAGATTGGATTGGCACTGAGGTGCTAAAAGCTACAGGTAAGATTCTGGTTAATTACTTATAAGTGTTTATACAGTGGATTTGTGGCACTGAACCAAAACTGATAAGGTTGTTGAAGGCAACATACAGCACAACTCAAGCTGCTGCGAGAATTGGGGACGAGCTTAGAGATTGGTTCCAGGAGGAGGTAGAAAGCAAACAAGGAGACGTCTTGTCGCCGACAATCTTCATCCTCTACCCAGAAAGAGGGTTGCTGTCTCTTCAGAAATCTGAAGGTGGACCAAGTATCTGCAGATGTTGTGTTAATAACCTGCGATTCGCCGAAGACATTAATCTCATTACGGAGAGCTGGCTCACCTGGCAGGAGAGTTTGAATGTGGTGGTAAAGGATACTGAAGCAGTTGAGGAGTTGAAGATCAATTTTGATAAATCTAAAGCGATGTCATTTGTAGCACAAGAGAATGACATAACAATGTCAGTTGGCGTAGAGAAACTTGATGCTGTGTCATAATTCATGTACTTTGGAAGTCTGCTTACATCTGATAGTGATTATACTAATGAGTTTTGGCACATACCTGCACTGACCTTGGCTGGATTTAGCCAATTGTTGAACAGCAGCTTCTTAGATTTGAAGGAAAACATAACATGTTTCACTTACATGTGCCTTTAGTGTCTTGCTCTATGTGGCGTACACTTGCATAATTAAGAAAAGAAGCAATGAGGAGATTGGAAGGATTTAAGGTGCCATGGCATCATGACATACTCAACGTCAGATGGTATGACTGAGTAACCAATGTGGAAATGATTAGCATGGTTCAACTAAAAATTTGATTGTGAAAGATGATCATCAAGAAGAAGCTCCATTTGTTCGAATATATATGCTGTATGAAGGATGAACTTGTAAAAATGGCAACTCTTGGCAACGCTATAATACAGTGGATGAGAGAACCAAGAAAACGATGGATTGGTTATATCAGTGACTGAACATGGATGTGCATTGGCGAGGCTATGAAGGCAGTTGGCGAAAGGAAGTTTGAAGACAGATGATGAAAAACATAGCAGACACTACTAGTCAATAACTCAAGGAACGTAATTCAAGCACGAAAATCTATCCCTAGAGAACTTTTAGGAAATTACAAATACACACTCGTATCACTCGATGTTGTTACACTCTTCACTAATGTTTCCCTACAGAGAACTGTTGACATCGTCCTTGACCGTGTTTACAACCAGAAGCTGATTGCAACAACATTATCAAAGAAAACCCTTAAAAACTCGTCCTTGATACTTGTCAAAAAACTGCATTTACTTTTAACAACACGATATATGAACAGAAGGATGGAGTCAGCATGGGGGCATCATTAGGACCGGTGTTAGCAAATATTATTATGACTGAATGTGAGAAACTTGTTACTGACAAACCGATTAATAATGGAACATTAAAATCCTATGTCCGATGTGTCGATGATACATTGCTATTGGTAAAATGCACAGACATAGATAAAGTTCTTGAAGATTTCAATGGTTTTGACAGTAACCTTAAATTTACGGTAGATGTATTCGAAAACTAAACTTCGCACTTTCTAGATCAGGAGACATGTCCCGAAGGTTTGACAATTTTCCGAAAGAATACACAAACGTGCCAATATGTGAATATCGACTCTTTCACCCCGTGGAGCTGGAAAACATCCTGGATACGTTCTCTTGTTGTTAGAGCAAAGAGAATCTGCGCAAACAAAAAACTAAAAGACGAAATTAAATCCATTAAAAAATTTGCATCCTGGAATGGCTATCCGAAACGCGTTGTCAATAGCATTATAAAACGCATGTTGAAAAATGACAAGCCAACAAATGACGTCACAATTACAACAGAAAATAAAGACGCTCCAAAAGTTTTCATATATACCAACTACGCTGGAGACAAAAATAAACAATTACTAAAAAGTTGTTTAAAGAAACTGCGACGTCGTACGAACCAAAAAGTGGACTTTGTTACGCGTTACTCTGTTACAAAACTATCCTTCTTAACAAACATGAAGGATAAGCTAAACAAACTCAGTAAATCATCTGTTGTTTATGAGTTTACCCGCCCAGGATGCAGTTGCTCCTACGTGGGCAAAACGGAAAGAACTTTGTTTGAAAGAACAAAATAACACGCAACTCGTGCAGTTTCTGCTATTAAAACTCACAAAGATAATTGCCCCAATGTAGACTATTTATTTTCACTATATAACATAATAGCGAATGATGGCAACCCAATGGATTTCAAAATTAATATCGTACAGGACAATACATCGATTATTGACTACTCAAACAACTAGAACATTCATTTATACAAAGAGGCTTTTTATATAAAAGAAAAGTGCCCTGCTTTAAATTGCGGGATAAAAGCCTCTCGAGAGATGCAATTGTTTTAACTTCTTTATACATATCTTTGTTTCTTTTTTCCATGATTGCTTTCAAATAAATTAATTACTTTTTACGCAACAAATTTCTTGTATATATAGCTTGTTTTCAAATGTATTTTACTGTCCTGACGATGATTTTGTAAAGGAATCGAAAATTAGACTCTGATATAATCTGGTTATTTTCTTGATCAATACTTTGAATTTTAAAGTTATCAAGATGACCTTATTTGGTTTTGTTTTCTTGCTTTATGTTCTAACATTATCGGTTGGAAAAGGAAACGATTCTGTATTTTGCCACTATTGCTGAACTCAAGAAGGTAAAGAGAATCTTCGAGATCAAGGAAAGAAAGAGGCGGCTGACATCAACAAAGGGTTTTCAAGTACAAAGAAGGACCCAAAATGCTTTGCAGAGCACCAAGCCACTGCTTGTCACCGTATTGCAGCTTCCTATCATTTAGTTATCCCAGAGTGCGAGGACATTGGTGAAATGATTGACAAAAATACCGTGCATAAAGGAAGCTAAACGCAAGTGTTTGTTGGATGTCATCAAGCGTTTCAGATATTTGTCAAGTCAAGGAATTGCCCTTCAAGGCAACGACGAAAATGATAATTTAATCCAATTGTTACGGCTACTTGTAACAAAAAATGAAAACATTATAAAGCACCTGGACGGCAGTACAGGATATAAGTACACCCATCATCACATTCACAACGAAATCCTGCATATAATGGCATCTCATGTATTCCGTCACAAGTTAAAGGACATACGGGAATGCCGAAATTTTGCTTTGATTCTTGACGAATTTACTGATGTTACAAATCTGGAGTAGCTGTTGTTCAATATAAGAACTGTTGATGAGAAGTTAAATGTCAACAAAGATTTCCTTGGATTTTATGAGATTGATGACATTCGAAGCTCCACAATAGTGAATGCTGTCAAAGATATTTTGGTCAGATTTAATTTAAGTTTGTCAGATTGTTGTGGGCAAAGTTATGATGGTGCCCAGCAACATGCTAGGGAAACGTTCAGGGGTTGCAACAAGACTATTATGCGAACAACTAAAAGCAGTTGTAACGCATTGTCAATACCATTCGCTGAGTCTCACCGTAAAGCCTTTAAGAAATGACTGTAGAATTCTCAGGGATACGATGGGTACAGTTGGAGAAATATGTATCCTCGACAAATATTTTCCAAAACGGGAGAAACTATTGGGAAAGATAGTCAAGAGCATAGAATACGAGTTGCTAGAAAATGATTTCGGTCCAGGAAAATTAAATAAATTATCTCCTACTCGCTGGACAGCTCGTGGTACATGCTTTCAAAAAGTAATTGACAATTACGAACATTTGCTGAAGTTATGGAGTGAGTTTTTAAGAGAGACATTAGAATTGGAGACAAAATCGCGTATTATCGGATTTCAGAACCAGATGACATTATTCTCTTTTTATTTTGGTCTACGTTTAAGCAAAAGATTGAATGGTATGACAGAAAATTTATCTAAGACTTTTCAAAAGGGAAAAAAATCAGTAATTAGTGGAATCAATTTGTCCAAGCTAACCATCAAAACGGTGCAGGGAATGAGGAACGAAAAAGATATCCTTTCTTATTTCGAGGTTGTCAAAAAAGCTGCGAGCAAGATGGATTCACTTGAAGAGCCATCACTTCCAAGGAAAAGGAAACGGCCGGATTATTCTATTTCAGCCTTTGTGGAAGGCTATAAAGGTGGTAAAGAAAGTTTCTATCCAGATACTCCTGCTGATTACTTTAAACAAACATATTTCGAAGCTTTAGGTGCCATTATCAACGCCATCAAAGATAGGTTCAACCAGCCAGGCTATCAAAATTTTTCTAACGTGGAGCAACTTAAAGCTATTTCGAAAGAAAAGTACGGAGTTGAATTAAATCGAGTTTCAGAAGTGTATGCTGGTGACTTCGATTCGCTTGCAATGAAATCAGAGCTTGATTTGCTTCCAACAATCTTTCAAGAATCGTCACCCTGCAACTTGGACGACATTGTGAGAAACTTGCAATTGGTATCTGAACATTAACGACAACTAACTGGTAATGTTTTTACAATCGTTCGGTTGGTATTAACCTGTGGCGCCACATCAGCAACACCCGAGCGCTCATTCTCCATGGCTCGAAGGTTGAAAACATGGCTGCGCTCAATGATGTCTCAAAAGCAGTTAAATTCTTTTTCGATCTTAAATACGTTTAAGGAAATTCTTGATGAACTGTCCTTAATTGACATCCCAAATGATTTTGTAGACGGACGATCTAACAGGCAAGACGAATTTGGTGCTTTTACAGAGAATGATTTACCTTCATAATTTGTTTTCTAGTTTATGTTATTTGAACATATATTGTATTAGGTTTTTACAGTATTTGTACCTTGTATAGGTTATTTCTTGTTTCAAAGATAACGAACATTTATTGATGTAATTTGACTTTTCCCACTTTTCTTCCTTGCTCACGTTAAGATACGCCTTTTACGGTGTTGATTTAACGGTGCTGCCTTTGAGGATTACAAAACTATGTTTGGCCACCAAGGTGATTCGCCCTCCCCACCCCCATGACAAATTCGTGTCGCGGGCCCTATAATAGTCTTTTTAACTATTTTGAGTCCCCTTCGTTAAATCAGTCACAAAAAAAGCTATAGCGTGGAAGCTGACAAAAAGCCACTGTCCAAAGTCTTTGTTTTCCGTAGGAAACTTGAATTTGCTGATCAAATGACTTTTACAGTGCATCAAATTGACAACAAATGTTGAAATGCAATGTTGATGACACACAAGTTATTGGTGGTGATGAGTTGGATACGACTTTTGACCTTACCGACGAAAATATCCTTGAAGAAGACAAAGAGTCTACAAACTTGATATTTTCTAATAGAACTGAGGTCAGTTTATTTTGTGTTTCGCTTTCATTTTCTTGCTTAAAGTCTTATTGTCTTTGCTTTTTTTTAACCTAGGTCAAATGGGTAAGTATGATGAATAGAAAAAATGTATAAGAAAAGAAGACTTCTTAGAGTAGATTTTGAATTTGTCTGTTAATGAGATTTTAAATTTTTCCATTATTGTTCGTTTGGTCACCAAATGAACAAATGTACTAATAACAATTGAGCTCAAACAACCAGGGCTTAGTCGATAGGAAAGCATCAATAATGATGCCGTTTCTTCCTTTTCTTTTTGCCAGCTGTTCAAAGAGCTATCTGCTATTTACAAATGTGCTGAGTGTGAAAGATTTTGTATACCAAATAGAGACCTTATAAGACAAATTTATGTGACACATCGTAGAAGAAAAGATGCCTTCCACCCTAACGTATAAGGAGCTGATAAAGCTTAAGATAGATTGCAATTCCTCATACTGAAAATGCTGATAACCAACAACATCAACTTTGAAAAAGAACAGTTTTATTTCTACTAATAAAACTTAGAAAGAAAGGATGAAATCTTTGAAAGAGTCTGGCGATGGGAGAAGTATCTCTCGAAACGTAGCTCGGAAAAAGCTTACGACTCATGACATGATAAAGCTTTTACATCTATGGCTTCCTCTGAGTTCATAAAGTTCAGAATTTTCATGATTTTTGAAAGTTTCACTTATCCAGTGGATAGCATACTAGGGACGTCCAGAGAGCATTACGAAAAACTTGCAGGGAAAATCATGAAGAAGAAAAAGAACTTGTAAAGCAAATATGTCTTGCCTATGTCAAAGGCATCGCTGAGCAGCTACGATGAACTCTATGACAACATAATTTCAAGTCTTCATATTTCACAACATTCACCCTTAGGATGATACTTTCATAACCAAAGGATATTACAGACTTCATTGTAAGGACTGTCCTGTTTTCTACATTGGAGAATCAAAGCATTCCTTGGGTAAAAGAGGAAAAAAACACAAGAGCTGTTCAGAAAGGTAAAACAAATATCATGAACTAGCGAAACACTGGTGGACACAAGATTACACCTTTGAAAAAAATTCTAGACAAGGAAATAAATACAACAACATGAACAATGAAAGAAACTATTCATTCCAAACAGCACAGCAATCATATCAACAGCAAATCTTACACTCTACAGAAAAGAAATAAAACAAATACAAGATAGATATGGCGCTACTCTTTAAAACAACGCCATTGCTGTTACCAAGCACGTCCGCACTCGGGGACGTGCTTGGAAGAAATCGATCTCGTCGTTCATGTGATTTCGAATCTGGTTCGTCGTCGATTTGGAGAATTTTTTTTCTGCTTCCAGCAGCTTACACAACAACAACAACAACAACAACAACAACAACAAAAACAAAAACAACGTCCGCACTATCTAAGTATAAAAATAGCTGCACCTACTTACTCCAGTAACCTGAAGATGGGAAAAGTATCTCTCGAAACGTAGCTTAGGAAACGCTTAGGACTCAAGACATGATAAACATCCAGTGCTAAAATTTGTTGATTTATCAAGCTAAAAAACGTTTTGTAAATAAAACTACTTTTAATTGCCCCCAATTTTAACAGAGATATTTTTTTTAAAAGAAATAAGTAACCTGACTCTGAAACAGCTCTCAAAATCGCTTAAAACACCGGAAACTTCTAATTTAAAAGTTGGTTACGAGTCGCTTTGCTCTTAGCACTGGAAAAGACAGGTACCAGCACTCCCTAGTGAAAACTCTCTCATTTTTTGGAAGTCTATTAGGTTGGCAAGTTATAAAGAGAACACATCAGCTAACATTTTGGAAGTGCTGTTTCAAGAATCAGTACCTGTACATATCTTTTACGAAATAGAAAATGAAATTGTCAGATTAACCATCATCTCTTCGTGGGTTTCAGTT
>RDPX01000029.1:3720686-3744012 GCA_003991215.1 Morbakka virulenta | reverse complement strand
TGGTGAGTAAGAGAATTGCAATGTCGTACAAGATCGCTTGTGCCACCATGGCCACATGAAACATCTTTGGAGCAGATTTTACAGAAAAAATATAAATCTCCTAACTTGGAGTTAGAAATTACATTTTTATACTTTTTTAAATTATCCTGAGAAAACCAGGAAGCATTATATTTCGTTTTATAATTGAATGATCCTTTAAATCTCTTCGAATTCGATGGTCCAGATCGTTCCGGTGAGTCAGCCATCTTGTTTGAGCAAGCGAAAAACGAGGAATAGTTATTGTGCTACATCCGCACGAAATACAATCAGAGCTCATTGTACGGCGTCCGAGTTACGCGGCGGACGAATGTGAAACGCTAGGAACAAACAGAAACGGATTAGAAAACCCTATAAAATGCCAAAAGTGACGGAATTTGACTTTTAGAAATTCTTAAATGCACACAGATAAGAAATGCGGGAGATTTTGCTAAATATATTACATGCGGGAGGGAGACAACTTTTCACTTCAAATTGCGGGAGACTTGACAGGTCTGTATAAAGGTTAAATCTTATTAAACAATTTGTTAATGTCCACTAACAAAAGTATTTTATCTTTTCCAAAAATTCTGCTCGTCGCTTAATCATAATCCATTATAATAATAAAGCTTTATTAACTATTTTATCATTCATCTTTCTTTTAATTAAAAAATTAATTTTCTAAAAATAGGATTAAAATAGTAAAGGGAATATCGAGAAAAAACCCTGGTCATGTCAGGCAAATAAAGTCTGCTTTTAAATTTATTTGTTTTTCAAACGAAATTCTACGGTATTTAATAGCAGCACATGTACTATTAAATTGTCAATAATCTGCCGAAAGATTTTTATTTATAATTCTAAAATGGTCCTGGTGTGTCTTCTCTGTTGTCAATTCAGTGAAGAAACAGAAGACAAACTAAAAATACTAATTCTGATTACATGACTCTGCATCCTTGGGAACCCAGGGCTTGAATTGACATTTAACTGTTTTGGCAAACTGTTAAACATTTGAAGGTTATTGTTTTTCTTATTTTTGATTGCAAAAGAACTTAATGTACAGTTAACTTTTACTAAAAATAACGAAATTATCTACTGCTAATAAATGAAAATGATTATTTCTTTTTTTCCATGGTTTGTTGATGCAAAATTTTTTTGTTGAACTCTATGATTTTTCGAAGAGTATTATACACCTTAAAACGTCATACTGTGGGCTTTATTTTTGTCACAGAGCTTGACATTTTACTGTTCCTTTGAAATTTAGAGATCTATTCCTTGTCAATCGCTAACAACAAATCAGAATAAGATTTAATAAGATCCTATTTTGGCGGAAGAATATTTTAGTTTTTTTTATTGCCATGCCAACTTGTACAGCAAAGACAGTTAACTACACTCGAGCTGATTTTAAAGAAAAGTCTTCCTGAAGTTTGGTAGAAGAGATATTAACACCAACAGGAAAGGGCCCAAAGGTAAGGTATTTCTTTTTAAGTCAAAAAGATTATTAAATGTTAATTTTTCATTCAAGGTAGAATCTAGAATTTTACAATAAAAAGAACAGTGAATATTGTCTTGATCGATGACAGAGTAAAAGATTTGTATAAAAATGTCATAAATGCTGATTTTGGTTTTAGATTTGGTAGTTATTATTCAATGTTATCAAATCATTAAATATTGATTTGGATTCATGTTAAGTTAAAAAACATTTACAGCAAAGACATGATATAAGGTTGGTATTAATTCAAGGAAGGGTACAGATTTTAACATCGAGAGTCTCAATAAGTTCTGTTTTTAAGTTCAAAGCAAGGTGAAAATGTTTACATTTTAAAGAATATCAAGTGTTTTGATTCAAGATCGGGTATAAAGTTGAGATCAGAAATAGCATTTAGTGCTCATTGTAATGTAAGGTAAGACTAACTGTTTACGTTAGGGAAAGCAAAAATTTCTGATTTGGATCAGGGCCTTATTTTCTTAAGAAATAGTTTGATTTTTATTTTGGTATTTTAATGTTTTGGTGTAGGAAAAGTACTAGCAAAAAAGTCCTCAACTAAAGTGAAGGTAACTTTAATTGTGATATTTAAGTTCTTTGCCATTAGTTGGTTTTGAATAAGAATCTAGCAGCTATTCATAATGCAATTACACGAGGACAATACATTTTGAATAGTAGTTGAACGTTGAGAGTGATAAGGAGGACTTAGAACACGGTGACCCTGTTGTCAAAAGGCCCTGTTGACAAAGGACATAATGAAAGAAGGAGTTAAGAATTGAAGTCACAAACTTAACAAAAGGGAAAAACAGGTAGACCGTCAAAACTGACAATGGAACTAATTAGAGCATGACAAGAAGATAGTGTAAAATGGCTGATTTATAATTGTTAAGAAATTCGATATGAGAAAAAGATTCCAAATGAGTAGAAAGCAAGTCTGTTAGTTTCGATCTACAAAGGGTGATAAGTTGGAGTATACAAACTACAGAGAAATTAATCTTATGCAGCATGCAACAAAAACGATGGAAAAAATAGTGGATCAAAGATAGGGGTATTGTGTCGATCGATAAAATCCAATATGGCTTTTGAAGGGAAAAGAAACAATGGACCCAGTATTTGTAATAGCGCAGATTTAGGAAAATGTAATTGAAGGAAACGAGAGACTTTGTACATTTACAAATTTGGAGAAAGCTTTCGATTGCATACCGAGAGAATTTGTGCTCTGGGCAATGCGAAGGAAGAAAGTACCAGAAACCTATGTGAGGATAAAGAAAATTATGTACGTATAGAGAGGTTCTGACATCTGTACGGCGGAAGAAAGGGTAACCTGATGAATTCCCAATAAAAGTGGGTCAAGGCTTGGCCTCTAGTCCTTTTCGGTTTATCACAAAAATAGATTAGGTATCAAAGAACATTAGAGGGAGTGAACTGTGGAAGATATTGTACGGTAACGATTTGGCAATGTTAAGGAAGTCAAAAGAAGAATTCTAAGAGAGAAAACTAGCATGACAGAATACACTTTAAGAAGAAGTGGATCGAAGGGGAATTTCCAGAAGACAATAGTAACAGTTTTAAACAGAGGGGGAGATAGCCAACAAACCAGAGAATCTATAATAATAGAAACGTAGAGCTCAAATCTAACCTCATACCTTTAGTACTTTGGCTCCATAACATAGGAACATGTGAAATGGAAGTAAAAGCAAGAGTTCAGGAAGTTGGGAATATTGAAAGAGATAAATTGTGTAATATGCGAAAGATGAAACCTGAGAAAAATAAAAGCTAAGATATATTATAGATATGAGACCTGATCTAATGTACAGATCAGAGACCTAGGGACAGAAGAAGAAAGAATAAGATTTATATGCAAGAACAGAAGTAAAAATGTTACGAAGGCTATTAGTTTTACTGTATTATTGCATTATTGGAAGTATCATTGTTGGAGAGATGTACAAATGAGAAAATAAGGAGGTATTTGGGCCATAACTATATCAAAAAGGATTACAGAGGCAAAACGAGATAGTGCGATCATCTACAGAAACGGAAAGATTAGAATCAGATCAAGAAAACTAGGATAGAGCCCATGAGAGGAAAACAATCAAGAGGGGGACAGAGACAGCGATGACATGATGTAGTAAAGAGAGACATGATGAGTTTAGGAGTAGAAAGACATGGGGCATTGGATAGGGACAAGTGGAAGGAGAAGACTCTTGCTGCTGATCTCTGATGACAGGGAATAATTATACCGAAATAGAAGACGATTTGTTTTCAACATGTTGAACATGTCTTTATGATTTCTTCCCTCGTGGCATCAAAGTTTTGTATGGGCACACGATTTCAGCGTGTTGTGTAGTCAAACATTTTTTATTGTTGTAATTGGTCTGTAGGACCAAATATTTCAGGTTTCAGCCAAGATCAAAACTTTATTTGTACAAAAATAAGTGTGTGGCTCTGTGTTGCTGTGTGTGTATGTTCGAGTGTTATAACTACTGTCTCATTTAATGGCTGGAAGGGGATAAACTAGCTTTTTTGATGAGCTATAAATATTCCTATGCATTTCTAATTGGTAGCTGCTGTGTTAAATATAAGTGTATGTTATATGTGTTTGCTTGTGCCCGCGGTCATTTCAAATACGTAGGGTGGTTTTTATTATATTTATATATATACAACAGAAGATAGTACTGATAGTAACCTTTATCTAACCAAATCTGCTCCTAAGCATTCATGACTGGTACCTACTACATTAAATGATACTATACATCTGCCAACAGGTGCTTTAAACTCACATAGAGATGCTTTGCAATGTGGTTCCTCATAGCAGTAATAAAATACCAGTCATTTATAACGTTTTATTGAGGTAAACTTGTATGTATGGGTGGCATATTTGTTAATATAATATATGTTTGTACCTAACTGTAATTGATAATAATGCAAGGATATAGAAATGTGACTTTAACAAGCATAAATTGTCAAAGCACGTTAATAAAATTTTCTCTTTTTTTTAAGCTTCTTTCTTTTTATAGAACGACCATTGATAACAGCGATTTGGTAATCATTGAAGTTTTCATCCTGTAAAAATCGTTCGTAATAAAAAAAATAAAATAAAAGTAAGAGTGTATAAGGTCAGTAATGCTCATTTCCTCATTGAAAAACTATTAAAGTAAGCATCTCCTTAGTTTAGTTTAGGAATACTCCGTTGTTTGGCAGACTGAACAGATCCAGGTTGAGGTGGCTTAGGATTGTGAAAAGAGAGTGGCAATACATTCAAGAGAACTTTGGAGATGAGGTTAGAGAGATAAACGTCTCAGGAGATCAAGGCGACAGGAAGACACAATGTGAAGGTGGATACAAAATGTCTAACCATCAGCAAGCAGAGGTTTGAGAATAGAGCACGATGGGGAAAAAGGAGGGAAGGGGAGAGGAAGAATGTCATAAAACCAGTATATTCTGACAAACAAAAAACAATAGCAAGAAGATGATAGTGATGATAATAATGTTGATGATGATGCCGGAGAATTTGCTAGTAGATTTTTGTATAATGTATATTACTATATTTTTGTTTTTTACCAAATTGGACTCTGTGTCACATTTTTGTATAAGTAATAAAAGCATAATTATTTGGAAACTACTTTTCATGCATGCACTTGAAAACAAAAATTTATGTATATGTGTATGTGTATGTTTTTTTGTGTGACCAAATCACGTCTCCTGTAAGTTTCTCTGCTTGTAGCAAAATACTTTTTTGTGTACGTGATTTAGCCTCACAGAACTTTATCTAAACCTTTTCCAGTAATGTACTCCTTTGATCATTATAAACAACTATATTGGACCTTCCTTTTAACCAGATGATAATGTTCAGACCATTATCAGCAATAATATAGCAATATATTAACAATACTCTACCTATTATCATCGTGAGAAATACTTTGGCGGCTGTTCATAAGTGGCACCAACTCAGTTTGATGCATTTCATGTTCGTCGTTCCTCTCAAAATCTTCATTCTCATATAGTTCAAATATAATGTATATAATATATAATGTATAAGGATAAAAGAAAGTTTTTTCCTCAAACAGCCAGATTGTGAAACTCTTTGGCTTCAGAATGCTTTGCTTTATCTTATGGCTTTTATGTTTTCAAGCCTGAGGTGAACTTTTATCTCTCAGTATAATCTTTTTTCTATCTTTCCTTCACATTTTAGCACAATTAGTGGTTTTATGCCTCGTATGGTTCTTAACCAAAAGAAAACCAGCTTTATGTTGTAATTTATTTTTTATACTTTATTTTAACAAATGATAATGAATTGGAAGAAAAATATTCCTTGGAAACCTACGTTTCCTTAGCTTGAACCTCATGCAAGGAGTATTACATGTTTAACAGTCGACTACATTGCTGTATGAATTGAAAGAAAGACGGGCTTTTCACGGGCCACACAGAAGAATCTAGAAACACTAATAAAGTTGAAACTTCCAAAGTATTTATTTATTTATACATAATCTTCCTACAGGACTTCAGATTCGTGGCAAATGCTCTATCATTNCACATTTTAGCACAATTAGTGGTTTTATGCCTCGTATGGTTCTTAACCAAAAGAAAACCAGCTTTATGTATTGTAATTTATTTTTTATACTTTATTTTAACAAATGATAATGAATTGGAAGAAAAATATTCCTTGGAAACCTAAGTTTCCTTAGCTTGAACCTCATGCAAGGAGTATTACATGTTTAACAGTCGACTACATTGCTGTATGAATTGAAAGAAAGACGGGCTTTTCACGGGCCACACAGAAGAATCTAGAAACACTAATAAAGTTGAAACTTCCAAAGTATTTATTTATTTATACATAATCTTCCTACAGGACTTCAGATTCGTGAAGAAAAAAATATTTTGGCAAAGCTTCACTTGGTACTAAGGACATAACAATTAATAAGCTCAAGGTCATAAATATTTTGGCTGCCGTAAACTTCTGTACGTACATATTAACAAAGAAACTGTAAGTACAATTTTACTGTTCTACAATAACTTTTGGTGAAAATGATTTAAGAATTAATAAAAATAATTTATTAAGGAGCTCAATATAAAGAGGTAATAATAACGAAGTGATAATTTAACATATAAAAGCTATCATTCTTTTCATAAATTATAGTGTACGTAACGGAAATCATTAAATACAATCAAAACAATTACCATTGGGCAAAAATCCATTTATTTTCAACTTATTTATTTAATTTGAGGAAGTCTTCTACTCAACTATTCAGTTTGTTTTGTTTACAGGCCAGAAAAATGTGTGTAAAAGTTAATTCCATTTAGCTCATAAACTGTCAGTTGTCATCCTGTGAAAGTACTCAGATATAACAAGACATACAACTACTGAGTTTTTATCACAATTACTTAACACATTATTCTTTGGCCAGCTTATATAACTTCACTTAACTCAGTGTACCTTTGAGATACCATAACTGGTTTACAATTGAAAAATGTGTTTACTCCCATTGGGTGCGTAGAAGACCATTAGGGCAAAGATAATTCGTTTGACATCTTAAATGTAATGATTAAACTTTCCTAGCTTTAGGTAAATTCAAACCAAGATCTTGGCAATGGCATTTATTGGTCTGTTTCTTATTCTTTCTTTTTGTAAAAAAATTCATTTGTTTTTCTCTTGTAATTTTAATTCTATATTTGAATGTGGTAGTATCGTAAATGAACTCAAACTTACAGTAACATAAAACTGACTTACTATGAATTATTGCAAAAAATGAAGCATTTCTGTTTACAGGACAAACACATTTGCATTTGTTTTCATTGATTAATTGACAATTACTTAAAACTCTTTCAAATTCACACTTTGTTTATCAACACGTGTAAAATTGTCATGTTTCCTTACCTTGTATATCGGTGAGAAAAATGCCATCAGGTTAGCAAAATAGCAATATTTTGCATATGCAGAGACATCAGCTCGCTTAAAACTTATTTCTGCAAAGATTTGGAAGACCTATATCTATAATATTTAACAAATTTGTTAAATATTGCTAAAAAATAAGCAAAAAACCATGGCAGGTTTTTTTGCAAATAAGAATTTCTTTGGGCTTTTTTTCACTTTGCTTATATTTTTGCATAGAACAGGAGTTCATACGGTCTTACGTTAGATCAAAACAAAATACAACTTTTTTACATTTATTAATACTTTCTTAACTGTACCTGGAGAGTAGTAAGTTCAATTTCCGAAGTTATTTTGTCTTAAATGGTAATTACAGTAACAAAAAAAAGTTTGAAGGAATGTTACACATAACTGCCGCTAAGAATTTTACAGAAAATGAGCAGATTACTAGATAGGTCTCTAAATAGATGTATCAATAGTCACTTGAAGCTTTTGTAGAGTTTCAAAGTGTTCTTTAAAGGAGGACTTGTAAAATACCCGAAGTCGATAGTCTTTGGTTATGAGACTATAAAAAATCAAAGAAAAAACACTAAAATATCAATAAGGAGAAATTAAGCAAATAAATCGAATTCACCTTCGAGATTCGAAATCCTCATCATATTGGGGGAAAATTGCAGTCCATCATCTCATCAATTTGATTACAGAGAGATACATTTTTCTACTCAAACATTAGTGAGATTCCAAATAGAAGCAAACGTCAGAGACATTTAAACTCATGGTCACCAAGGAACCCAGATTTCTAGTCTAGCAGGACTAGAAACACGGCCACTCTGTTGGTAAAAATTCGAATCTTTTAAAAGAGGGTTCTTTTGTTTCGTTTATACTTATCCTTTTAATACAAAATGATAGGCTTTTTATAGATAATGAAAAATACACAGAATATTGGAGAACCCTTAATTGAAGAGGACTTTACTTCAGCAATGTCTGTACACTTGAAAGTTGAGGTGTAGTTTTTCAGTCCATTGTATTGGTCCAGACGGGTTAAACCAAAATGGGATTCAGCCAAAATTAAGATGAATTAATTTATCATTTTTTAAGTTCTGTAGAACAAGTCGTTATGAATGAGATTCTTTATAGTAGAAAAAAAAGACACGTATTTCTCATCCCAAATTTACATTCAGGCAAGGATTACTTTCTTTTTTTATGATTTCTAAGATGACTATGATAAACTGTCTTACGTATTAAGGTCTCCAATCCTGTGAAATATGTAAATTTGATGTATATTTGGTATGGGGGCGACCGGCCACGGAACTGGTTCCAACAGATCCGACAGCTGGTCCATATCTTTTTAACAGATCGCTTTGAAAGACACACAAGAGGGGGCACACAGCTATAGGTCGCAGTTTCTACTCTTCTTTAGATGTAGCTGTCAAGGGTATTTCCATTCTAGCGACCTCCATCAGTGTTATAAAGCAGTTACTGCCTCTCGGGGCTTTATACATTATGAACATTTATTCTTCTTTAAATACCAAAGATGAATTTCGTAGCAAAAAATTTCGTTATTTAGCTCAATTCATCTATTGATTTCTTCTTTATTTTCATTGGTGTTTTTTTTAAAGTTAAATTCACATAGAATTACACTGACATTATATTCTCCTTTATTATTTGTATTATTAAACTTGTGTCTTTTAAACAAATACTTAGTGCTTTTATGTGTTGACTGATGATAGACATGATGTTTGAAACATATTTCAACATTTCTATTGCTTTTTCATGCTTGCTTTATCAAGTACATTTGACAGGAGGTTTTTAGCAAGTTCAATTTCAAGCCAGCTTTACGAACAAGAAGAACAGGAAATAGAAGAAAATTTCAAATTACAAGTAATACAATTTTTATTTATTTAAGACAAATATCGAAATGTTTTGACAAAACTGCTTGTAACAGTATAAATAACAGGAGGAGTTCTTAAGATTAAAATGGGTATTGTCACTCCAAAGCCATAAGAGCAAAACAAAATTAATGCATTAGGTGATGATTTGCCAAGGCAAACCAAATGTCAGGACAAATGTTGACACCAGCTTTTATCTCAAGTGATCCAAAACTAATGGGTTTAGAAATAAGCTTGAGATACAGCTAAAATACTAATGAAAATGATAGCCTTACGTATCAGTATGTTGATTTAGTGAAAATTTCTCTCAAAATCCATTCAAATGGATAAACTACAGGATATCATACATATTCTTACAAGTCAAATAATGCAATATTAAACAGGAATTTGACTGCATGCACCTCAAAACACCACTACTAATATTGCCATTATAACGGCTACTACTAATAGCACCGATTAACCACTATCACTTCTACTACTGCCATCAGCATCATTACCTCCACCAACCAATACTACCACAAATTCTCCAAAGGGATAAAAACTGGAGAGATGCTTATTCTATTTTTCATGTAAGCAATTTCTATGCTTGAAGCTGGTGTACTGACCGTAGTCAGAGCGAATACGATTTATTAAAACCCATTGTTTTCGTTTAAGAGCATTATAAGTAGTAGCTTTTGATTTCTAGAAGCGGGGTGTATTCGCAACGGTAGAAATTCAAGTTGCACCAGCGTTCTATCCAAAGAAAATTTTGACCTGAGATCTGGGGATTTATTATCATCTTTTTTAATAGCAAGGATTGCAATTGAGTCGATTGTGGCATTCTGCTACAGTGTCGGACATTAAGTACCGAAGGAGTAGCTCGTTAAAATATGCAAGTGTGTCCCATAGCACATCTACTTAAGTTAAGTATATTTTTATCCCTTTGTATTTCGGTGTGATCTGGATGCAGGCCTATGGGAGTCAATCTAATGTATCCACTAACCAACCGTAGACATTCGTTGAAAGATGCTTCGAGTTTCCTACAGTTGTTGTGTTGACGGCATATAGGAAGCAATATTTAATAAAGAGTGTTAATCAAAAAGTTTGTAGTATCAAAAGGTCGAATGTCCAATGATTGCTAGCAAGGCTTTTCAGCAGATTCAGTGTTTTTCTGTCTTTGTAGTAGTGTTATTAAGGTGCTGTTTTTATGAGAGTGTACATTCAAGGGTAATGCCCAGATACTTTAGAGTCCTCTCGAATGCTATCTTCTAACCCAACGTTGTGACATTTATTTCTTAGTCATGAAGATGCAAAAAGTTTTGCTCTTATCCAGTTTTAGACGCTAATTAAAAAGGTACTTTTTGAGTTTATTTAGATTATCTTATTTGGACTGTCTGTATTTTTTTTATCAACAGGGCAGTGTCGTTTGTGTAGATATACTTTTGGTTCAGTGTGAACGGAAGGTCGTAGGTGTCCTCCTCCTCCTCAGGTACCGTATCCTTCGAGGACGTTGGTGGTCACGCTTTTCCAATGACCTAGGTATTATGCTTTTTCTAATAGCTTTGTTGTTCTGATGCCTGTGCATGTCGATATACTTTTGCGGAACATCTTCCGTTCTCTTCCTTTTCTCTTTTCCCATTTATTTTACCAGTGAATGCTAGGTGTTCTAAGCCTTCTTTCCTCAACATATGGAATGACAGTTACCTTTTCCTGATCATGTTCAAGAGTTCTCTGCTGTAGTTGACTCTTCTGAAAACTTCTTCGGTGCTGTTATATTTAGTCCAGAAGATCCTTAAAATTCTATGTAGCATCCAAACGTCAGCAGCATTCAACCTTCGTTCTAACTCTGCCGTAATTGTCCAAATGATTCATATCCGTATGGAAAGACAGGAAGGATGTAGCACTTTAGGACTCTCAACTTGGTGTTCATTGTGATTGATCGTGACTTTAGAATCTTTGGCATCCTCTCGAATACTTCCTTTGCTATAGCGATCCTCTTCTTTACGTTCACTGTATTTCTACCATCCTCGGTAAGCATGCTTCCAAGGTAATTAAATTTGTTTATTTGTTGTATTTTCTCTCCATCAACCGTCAAGTGGCAATTAACTTGTTGTTGTTTTTTGCTTATTGCCATGCAAAAGGTCTTCTTTCGGCTAATGTATAAATCTCTCCTTGTACTCTCTTCTTTTACAGTATTCAAGATGCGTTGTAGTTTCTGGGGTGAATCTGCAATGAGAGTTGTATCATCTGCATATCGAATGTTATTCAAGTTGTATCCACCTACAGCAAAACCGTTCATGTCTTCAATGGTTCTCATTATGTTTTCGCTGTATAAGTTTAACAAGTCTGGAGATAGAACGCAACCTTCTCGAACTCTTCTTCTGAAGTGGCTGTATCTTCCTTATTCTGAACTTCAACCCCCGCCGTTTGTTCCCAGTACATATTTCTTAGAAGTCGGATGTCCTTTCCATCGATGTCTAGGGATTGTAGTATGTCAAGCAAAGTTTCGTGTTTCACCTTGTCGAAAGCTTTGCTGTAATCAATAAAGCATAGAAACAAATCTTGTTGCATTTCTATCGCCCTTTCAGATAACATTCTCATAATGAAGATGGCGTTCTGCGTACCTGAGTCCTGAACAAACCCAAATTGATGATTACTTATTTCTGACCTCATTGTTCTTCGTATCCTTGCCATGATGACTCTCATAAGAATTTTGGTAACGTGGCTCATGACGCTTATGGTTCTATGCAGTTCGCATCCTGTTGCTCCTGCTTTTTTAGGTAAAGCTATAAATATAGATTTTGACATGTCTGACGGAATTTCTCCAGTGTTATAAATTTAGTTTACTCCAGTGTTATAAATTTTGTTTACCAACTCTGTTATCTTGTCGATACCAAAATCGTCCAGTGCCTCAATCATTTCAATGCAGATGTTGTCTGGTCCAGTGGCTTTGTTTCTCTTCATCTTCTTTATGACTGATTGCACTTCGCTTCTCAGAATGGTTGGGCCTTCAATTGATTTTCTGGTCACCGGTTTTTTCCCCCTATCGTCTGAGAAAAGTTCGTCTACATATTCTGCCCAAGGTTCCATTACCTCATCCTTTCCCATCTGTGGTTTTAATGCATACACTTAAAACGCATGTCTTCCTTCCCACCAAAGTGTTACTTTTCTTGTGTAACGATGAGGTATCTGTTGTTCGGCATCTTCCTATTTCCGAAAACTCAGCATTTATCCACTCTTTCTTGGTTTCTTTACACTTCCGCTTGATGTTTCTATTCAGGTTTTGTTACTCTTCTGAGTTCCTGTTGCTAATTTTTTGTTTTTCTTCTATCAATTTTAGTATCTCTGCATTCATCCATTGTTTCTCCCGTTCCTTCTTTTTAGGTATCACCTCTTTGGCTGCTTAAACCATAGCCTTTCTCATTATGTTCCATTTGTCTGCTTGTTCCCTTTCTAAGAAATCAAATCGGTTTTGCACTGTAATTACATATCTAGCCTTCATCTTTGCGTCTTCACGTAGCAGATTCCATTGTAATTTTGATTCAGGCATTGATTGCTTCAATTTGTGAAGACGACCACTGATGTTACAGATTACTGGATTGTGGTCACTGTGGCAGTCTGCTCCAGGATATGCTTTCGCGTTTTTGAGTGCAGTTTTGAATCTCTAATTTATTGTAATTTATTTATTTTGTTCCTGACTCTGTCCCTAGGATCTTTCCATGTCCAAATATGTCGCTTGTGGTTCCTGAAGAAAGTGTTCGTTATCACCTGATGTTTTGATTTACGCCACTTAGCTCATCATTCAACTCTTTCATTGATTGTTCCAAGACCGTATCTTCCTGTTACATGGCGAATCTCTTCATTGCCAACTTTAACATTTAGATCCCTATAATAATTATGATGTTTGCGATTTACAAAGTTGTCTTGCTTCATCGAGCTGCTCGTAGAACAAGCTTATATCTTCTTCACTACTATCTGCGGTAGGTGCGTATACCTGAAATATACTGAGGTCAAAGGGTTTGCCTTTTATTTTGACTAGCATGACTCTGTCAGATAGAGCCCAATAGCCAAGTAAACACGTCTTTATTTTCTCATCGAAAATTATTCCAACTCCTTTTTTTGATGTCTACTTCCACCAGAGTATATGATTCTTTTGTCATCTATCGTAAAATCACCCGAACCAGGCCACCTACTTTCGCACAAACCTAGTAAACTGATCTTCATACGATCCATTTCTTGAATGATATTTGAGATTTGGCCGGCTTGATACAGCGTGCGAACATTCCAAGTTCCTATTTAAAGATAGCTATTATTTCTGACAGTCTCTGGATGACGGTCGGATTCCACCTGTCGAACATGGAGGTTCCTACCGAGCGAGGTGTTAGTATGCCTAACCCCATTCACGCTGTTAGTGTTGAATACGTTTCTGTGCATTAGCATGATATTCTTGAGAGAAATAATGTGGTGGTTTCCCCTTGCCTTCCACATCTAGTTTGTTCGAGCTGAAAGTCTAGCCTTTGGTCCATCTGAACCTATCCCACAAGACAGCGGGTGCAGTAAGGTGATAACCATTTCCTCGGTTAAACACAAGTACTTGCCTACTACCCTTATGAGTGCTATCGTTGGCCATACGTCAGGCTCTTCCGGCAGCATCCTCAAGCTCTGCTGCATCTCAGTGTTTCACCGTTACCAAGGTCAGGGACGCTAAGCAGGTGCTTCACCTTGCCGAAGGGTGACCTGGAACTGTGCATTGAAAGGTAGGGTCGTTCACTCCCTGAGGCCTCCAGGCCCGCATACTCGGGTGTACAGATTAAAAAAGGAAGGTGTAGTGACAGAATCTTGTGGTATACTCTTAAATACGATTTGGCAGAGGAAGTTGTTTGCACCGATGTCTACGTTAAACTAGGGTTGTGATAACATGCTTATGATGACTCGGATCACCTCTTCGCTTGGAATCTGACCAGTTGAGTTTCAAGCTGCGGCATCTGACGCTATTGTGAGCGACCAATAGGTCCACTAGTATGATACCTGCTTTCAATTTCTTGTCAAATGAAGCCTTGTTGTCCTTCTTAAGCAAGGCAATCTTATGCAACGTTGAGGTCTGAGATTGTCTTGTCCTTTAGGAAGCACAAGCTTGATGACAGACTTAAACGTGATGACAAAGCAAACGTTCGTACACTTTGTATACTATACACAGCTTTAGCTTTAAAATGGTTTTCATGAGGTTTGGCTTAATTATCTGTACTACTTCAACTTCTTTCCAAACTTTAGCTAGCTTCTTCCAGCCGATCCAATAAGTGAAGGGTGACCTTATCCATTGTATACATTTCTTGTCGACATTCAGGAAGAATTCGGAGTGCAAGTCGTTAGGGCCTGGTACTTTCCAGTTTTCAATTGTTTACGACCGTCACTATTGGATTGATGAAAAAGTCACTGCGTTTGTCCTGCTTGTCTAAAGAAAAGTTTCATCCCATCTTTAGTTGCTTGTTGGCGTACCTTGTGAATTCGTAATTAGTTTGTCGGAACATTTTAAGATGGGCGTAGCAACTCCCCTAAGGCCAATCAACTTTGTGGAATTATTTTGTCTCCTTTTTCATCTTTTGCTTCATTAAAGGGGTACCCCTCGTCAAAGTTTGCTGTCCTATTCAGAATCAACTTTGTGCTGGGCGAGGCTTTTTTCTACTGGTGCGATTGTTGACTGTGATCCAAGCTTTTTTCTTTGGATATTTCATGTAAATTTTCTTCAAAGTTGAGAGAAATGTTGCCTTACGTCATGCAGTAATATTTTCTGATAGAGTATTTTTCAGCTTCTCGTTGTTCATCAGCAGATCGACTTATTCCATGATCATTTGCCAGCGGTTCTTACAAGTTGTCCCAGTGATGAGTGTGCGGGCATGGATGCCTCTAAAAAAACGCGTTTCAGTAAATAACAATCTACTCTTGAAAGCGGTAAAACAGGTGTTAATGTCCGATCATCACATACATGTCAGCTTTTAGTTTTAAAGTGAGTCAAGTCGGCTTTGTTGAAACTCAAGCGTGGTAGTGGAATAGTTAGTGTGTATTCAATTAGTGCTGGGTGGTGGATAATGACTAAGTAATGCTGAAGCTTTAGTAAATTTTCCTCAAGCTTGTGGACTGTTAGAATTTGGTGTTTTTCTGTTCTGCTCGTGCAGATACATTGTTTTGCTTATGGAATTATGTTGTCTCCTTTTTCATCTTTTGCTTCATTAAAGGGGTACCCCTCGTCAAAGTTTGCTGTCCTATTCACAATCATAAAGTAGTCGTAGAATTTTGCTGCCAAGATAGCCAAGTTTAGCCTTACTGCTCACCGATAGTCGTTCTAAAATAGGGAGTCCTAAAGCAAGTGAGCAGTGGTCGCATAATTAAGCCCGTATAATTGGGTCCACTGAACGCTCTCTTGTTCTGGGTGTTGTCAAGCGTTGTCCACCAAATGTTCCATGCGTTTTAACAGAGCTTTAGTATCCCAGAGGCATATCTTATGAGTTTGTTGAGTGAGTGAGTTACTTAAGTAAACTTACATTAGGTAAGGGGAAAAATGAAAAAAATATATTAGTTCAGAATTACCCTACCCTAACTTCATGGGTAGAACAAATGCCTGTGAGAGTTATAATAGCAGCTGGGTGGGCTCCTTTCTTAGTAATTAAAATTTTCCTATTTTTTTATTTTAAGTGGACAGAAGGAATATACTATATTTAATATCTATGAGTTTTTAAACATAAATTTATATATTCTATTTGTATATATATACTGTTGTTATATTTAGTATATATAGGCAATATCTATTAAATATTGGTACGTACATAGTTCCACTTAGTTTCTGTTTCAATTACATTTAGCTGTTGTCAAGCATGTTAAAAATGTATGTCGTAAATTTCTTGTAGAATTTTTAGTTTCAAACATTGTTATTATTATTGTACTAAGTGAAATGTTTTTCTGTCATTGAAGGCTTTTTGCTGGGTTTTTTTAAAGTATGAACAATAGAAGTCATGAAATGTATAGGATTGTGATGGAAAGAGAGAAAAAAAGAAAAATAATACTTCGGTGGAAAAAGGGTGATTTTTTTGGGGGTGGGGGAGGACAGACATTCAGGTCAAATGATAGCGAAAAGCACTCGAAAGCTAAAGAGTTTCTTTAATCTAACCGTCTAAGGAAAATAATGTCATTCATGGAAAGATTTATAACGAGAAGGAACAAAAGTTGTCTGAGGATGAAGGTGTTCAAAGAAACGAATCTCACAAGACAGACGTAAAATTTAAGAAAAGCTTACTGGTTGGCCAAAAGGGTACTTGCACAAATATTTTACAGTTTTTAAAATAAATCATGATATTTCTTTCTATTAAAGCAAAAAGGGGGAAGAATTATGGTGCAATATTCCTAATAAGTGCCAAAGTTTTTGACTATGCAGATGGAATATACCACCTGCCTGAAGAATAGAAAAGCTTTTAGTATTTATTTTATCCTGTATAAGTATCCGAAAATAATACAAACATATGAATAAATAAACAAACTAACTAAATCAACAAATTTAAACAAAATATAAACAAATAAATAAATTAATTAACAAATATAGTCGTTTAACATTGACGACCAGAAATAAGACTCTTGTTGCCAGAATATTATCTAGCTTGACAACATTTAAGATTAGCTCTTTTTTTTGGCAGTTAATATCCCAAACACCGTATCCTAGTATTTTGTGTTCCTTTTACTTTAGCTAGTGAGTGTAAATATCTGTTTAATTATTGACATTCTGATGTGATAAAGTTCATAAAACTTTGCACATTTACACTGCTTCTATTCTTTCTGATATTAAGAAAAGTATTGTTATTAACCTCAAGAGTCGTTTTTTCCTAGAAAACAACTGCTTTGCTTTAAAATGCAACCTTATCAAAATCGATCTGACGTCAACCAAAATTATATATTAATGAATAAAACAGTTTTAAATAGAAAGTAAAAACACTGGCTTGCCCTAAGCACTAGCTAAAGATGAACCCTGGAAAAATAATAAGCTACAGTCGAGATTAAGGACTCTTTACGTAACTCAACTATGCATTATTGTCAAATACTAATTTTTCCAGGCATATGGTAAGTTTTCAGTGGCTTGACCTAAAACCAAGATAACCAAAACATATTTCGATAGATGACACACGCCAAAACGTTTAAGTACGAACTTTGGCAATATTCATCTTTGTTTTTATTAAGATATATTTTGGTTAAGATAAAAACTGCCATATGCTACACTGATTATTTTATAAGACCGAAAAGGAGCCTTTGGTGGTTTCTCCTTTGCAGGAATTTTAATTTGCCTAAAATAAAAGAAATAATAATTATATTACACACAGTTGCAATTTTGGGAGTCTTTATTTTAAAACCTCAATTTTTACATCTGAATAGGTAGGCTTAGCCAGAAAATTTTATAGAGTGTCATTGCCTTTGTCGTGCTTTATGGAAGTACAAAATTATTGGGATAAAAAACATTTATTATTCGTGAAGAATAATAATTAGTTTATTTTATTTTAACTATTGTCGTGCAAAGATTGATTAATATACCTTATCGGCGCTTAATCCACCGGCTTTTTTCCCGCCGGCCCTGATTCCGCAAGACTAGAAAATTGGCTTAACGCCACTTATGGCTGCATTTTACGCCTCCCAGTGATAAGGAAAACGAAAAAATCAGGAGACTACATACTTTTTTTCTGTCTGTCTGTTGTTCTATTCCTTAATTTTTATCCATCCTGTTCAATCAATTGCAATTATGCTACTTTCTTTCTTGCTTTCTCCTTCTTCACCGTCTGATTCTACCCGAATCCGAAAGGGTTCTTCTCGCAAAATGCCATCTTCATCCGGGCGCGGGAGTTCTTCATTCCCTTCTTCTCCTTCCTCTCGTTCCTTATCTTTCCCTTCTTCTACTTCCTCTTCATTAAAGAAAGTCTCCTTCATTTTTTCAATTGAAGTTCGCACTAGTATTTCCATTTTTGAAAAGATGGCTTTCTTTTCATGCGCGAAGCGCATCATGATAGTTACCTCTAATCCGCCTTCGGAAATAGGCGAAATCCTTGGTGTGGCATTCGAAACTGTTCCTGTCACTGATCTTTCTTCTTGTATGAAATAAATAATGAACCTCCACAATTCTCTAGGAACATGCCCAACTGTCACAGGTCTTATTCGGTCGACTCTCTTTATGGTAAATTCGACAACAATAAGGGTCGATGTCAATAGAAATACCGTTAACTTCTTTTAACACAACAACAGCCTGGTGTAATCTTATGTTTCTCCAGGTAGTGTTCCGGTAAACATGGTAACCTCGACTTCCAATTTCTTCAGAGAACGAATACACTGTACCAAAGAGTCGAAATAACAAGAAACACTGTTGTGTCGTAATCTGTTTTTTAAAGATTCGAATTTTACTGTTATTATTTTAACTCTGCTGTTAAACGTTAATTATTTGAAAGTAATTTGATACTTGAGTGCTCTCCTCCTTTGCTCATTTAAAGATATTCCAACATTAGATTGTAAAAGATCTAAGAAGGAGATTTTTTAGCAATATTGCGAAATCTTGGAAATCTTACTTGTGATTTTGTTGAATTGCCCACTTCTTTCTAACGTGGTTTCTTTCGTAACATACAGAGGACAGCTAGATAGATATAACAAAATATTTTAAGAAATCTAATGATAGGCTAGATGGCCGCGTACTTAACTCTCGTGCTCCGTGCCAATCAACATCCTCGGTGCTTTCAGCTGCAAAAGAGCTTAACAGTTTGCAAGTAGGAGATCTTAAAAAGACAAGACAAATTCTACCTGAAAACGTTAGAAAGGACGTGGCTTACTAGGCATGGAATAATGGAAATCCAGAAGCTGGGGGATTGGCTGCAAAGAAGTATCCGGATTACACATTTAAAAGAGAGACTGTTTGGGATTGGAAGCTGAAATATCAGAAAATATTTGAAAATAATGATGTAGAAAATGTTTTCACTTTAAGTCGTCTAGGAAGACCGTACATAATTTAAAGGCAAGTGGCGGAGCAGTCACACGAAAAACTGTGATAGCGATTGGAAATGGAGTACTGAATGCAAGACGTAAAAGGCGTTAAACGACAGCTAAACGAGAAATGAACCCAGCCCTGTATGAAGAATTAACATTTTCTCGGAAAAGAAAAATTGCAAGATTCAGAAAGAGATGATCTTGAACTTTTACCAAACTGGTCTTAAATTAACAGCACCAAACAAATCTACATTTACTGGCAAAGGAGCCTACTCAGTACCTATTACAAACGCTGATGATAAACGCCAAATCACAGCTACTTTTTGCGTCAACATGGATGGTGATTTTTTACCAGTACAATTGGTTTACGGGGTTGCCACTGAAAGATGCCACCCAAAGGTCAATTTTCCCGTCATTTCATATAACCCATTCTCCAAATCATTAGTCAAATGAAGGAATCGTATTAGAGTGCCTAAAGAAGATCATATTCCCCTACATCAAGAGCAAACGTAAGAAACTAAATCTCCTGAGAATACAAAAGCTATGCTGATATTTGACGTTTTTAAAGGATAGACAACTGGTGCTTTCAATGATTTGCTAAAGTTGAATAACTTCATCGTGATACATGTGCCGAACAACCACACACGCCTATTCTAGCCTTTGGACATTTCGGTGAACAAGAATGCGAAATGCTTCATTGCTGAGTAGCAAGATTGGTATGGACAGAAAGTTCTTCAACAGCTGAACAGAGGAGTTGCCGCTCATGATGTTAAACTGGACGTGAAGCTGAGTGTCATGAAACCTTTGCATGCCAAGTGGATTATTCAAGTGTACCAACACTTAAAACAATCCAAAAATATCGTTATCTCGGGCTTTAGAAAGGCCCATATAACTGAAGCCTTTAACGAAGCAAAACAGTTAGCCGAACTATGCGAAAACCCTTTTGCTGAAATCGATATGTTGACAACCTGAAGCTCAAGTGTCAAAAGGAAGAACATTAAGATGAAACTTTTTTATTTTTTATTTTGTTGATATTGGAAGAAGAAAACTTATAAGACGCAATCAATTAGTTTCAATTCGTTTGTCTTATGTCATACAACTAAACAAAATTCTTTATTTCCCCTGTGTATGCGATTTTCAGTAAAAAAAAATTGAAAAAATAACGCCACTTTTTGCTAATTTTCCAAATTAGCAATTTTGGCCTTTAATCTGCCGGCCCTTAATCCGCCGGCCCAAAATCCGCCACCCTCCAAAAAATAACGCCACTTAGAGCGGGCGGATTAAGGTATTCAGTTTTAGCAAATCTAACTGTCCCTTTTTATATGAAGATAATTAATCCAATATTATGGGACAAGTCTGGATAAAGTCATAGCATATTTTACTATGAGCGAGGTTGGAAATAAAGTTAAACTTTTTGTCTTGGTCTGTTTTGAATCGTTTCGTCAAGAAAGTTTCTGTTAACAAAATAATCTCATAAGCGTAGCATCTTTCCCCACCCACTCACGGAATGGACAAGTATGTAACTAGCCTTGTCGCCCGTTGTAGTTGATTATCTAAATATTCATTAGCTTTGGACTTCTTTTTTCCAGGAAATGTAACTTTACTTTAAGTAGAATTTTCGAATAACAATAACTCTACAGCTGAATACATCTGGCAGATTAAAACCATTCTGTTGCCTATGTTGAAAAATTTCAAAGAGGTCATCCATTCCATCCATTAGAGCAGTTAACCAGAAATGAGAAGATGTCAGTATTAGGTCATAAAGTTTTTAGATAGTTTTTAGGTTAATGTATTAGCAGTAGGTAAGAAAGGAGATCCAGATATGTAGAATTGTTAATTGCATATATGGATATGTTTCCAATGGTAAAAGATGGTTGTTCCCTAATGCCTGTCAAGACTATCTTTGGCTAAGGGATAAAGTTGTTAAAGGTAATCAGACAGGTCTTTTTTGGACTTTAAAGAATACAATATCTTTTAAAACTGTTGAATACTGTACACTAGAAAAAAATGCTTTGTGTGTTGCTGCATAGTTTGTACACATTTCACTTGACTAAGAATCTGGGGTGGCTTGAAGAGTAGATGGCTTTTTCCTAACACCTTATCAGGTTTCTTTCAGATCCTGAGGGCAGAGAGACAAAGACAGCTAAATGACACAGGCTTGATTGGAGCCCCTTAACCCACTCCAGGATTTGCTGTGACTATTTTCTCGAAAGGGACATGATTAGAACTGGTCCAAAAGTTGAGTCACTCAAACCTGTTCCAATGAGGCTCTAGAATTTTCCACACCACTTAAAGAAGGTAAACAAGGACAAAGAACATACAACTTTTAGGTCTATAACAGAGATAACAAGAAGATGATAGGAAAAAGGAATAAGATCTTCGATTTTATTCCCTTTTTCTATCTTCTTTAGAAATATAAGAGTACCAGATAGCCTTGGAATCATTTAAGCCATAAAGAATTGCATTTTTTAATTGACAGAAATGGCAGAAACAGACTTAGTAGTGTTTTAGAAATGCTTTTGCTGTAGGAAATATATCCTCTGATTTATTATTTTTTTCGCTGGATGATCAGTATTATGTTGCTACGTAGTTTACGTTTGCTCTCCAGATCTTTACTTTTGGTTCGATAGGAACAGCTTTTGTACAGGCAACTTTGACCCGTGGGCACAGTACCAGAAGGAAAATAACCTTTTTTCAAATAGATCTGACAAAGCTACCAAAGACAAGATTTTCTTCCGGTATTTGCACTCTCTCCATCAGTTGTATGCACAGAAAATATTTTTGTATCTATATCTAATTGGCTGACAATTGTGAGAAGGCACTCTAACAATACAGAGGTCCCCATCGCCAGAGGATAAATTTGCTGCAAAAAGTACATTTTTTACTCTTTTTTGCATCAATATCCAACAAATAACAAACTTGCCATCCTTTGTTATAAAAAAATGTCATCTCTTTGGACCCTAACCACTATATATATCTTCATTTTTCTCTTTAAAACCTTTTTCTATTTTTCTAATGCCATCCAGAATCTCTTCGTAACGAACAGACTCTTTGTAATATAGCTTTGAGGAGCCCATTCCATTATGCTTGTTAAAGGCACAAAATCAGTTGGCTGCAGGGTGGATAAGGAATCTAACTGGCCATGAAAATGGAGATGGCGTTTCCAGCAGACTGTTAGAACAGACAGCCAGAGCTAATGTAATCAACGACTCTGTTATTTCTGCAGGATTCTTGTTTAAAGTTGTAAGATGTGATTGAGAACCCATTTTTCATTTTGCTTCTAGTTCACCATTTTTAAATTGCCGAGTTGAAGTAATCTACCAAAAGCGTCTTCTCCTTGGTTTGGTTCGACATGAACTTCATTGTTAATGGAAAAGACACCATTCTTTGAATATTTCATAGCAATGTAGCAAAACGTCATGGCAACGGGTGCATTTCATGTATGAATAGTTGTGCTGATTCTCAGCTACTTCGTATTGCTTTATGGAAGGATCGGTAGGTAGAATCCAAGATAGACCAAGCTTCATATCTCATTTCCTTACTATGATGTTCTCTGTTTGCTTATGCAGAACGTTTTTCACAGGATGACTAAAAGTTTTTTCTTTGGATGAACTGTTTTTATTCTTGTTCCGATTCAACTTTGTCTGATTGCTTACAGTTGGAGTACTTTCGTGTTTGGAAGGATTGGTAGGTAGAATCCAAGATAGACCAAGCTTCATATCTCATTTCCTTACTATGATGTTCTCTGTTTGCTTATGCAGAACGTTTTTCACAGGATGACTAAAAGTTTTTTCTTTGGATGAACTGTTTTTATTCTTGTTCCGATTCAACTTTGTCTGATTGCTTACAGTTGGAGTACTTTCGTGTTTGGAAGGATTGGTAGGTAGAATCCAAGATAGAACAAGCTTCATATCTCATTTCCTTACTATGATGTTCTCTGTTTGCTTATGCAGAACGTTTTTCACAGGATGACTAAAAGTTTTTTCTTTGGATGAACTGTTTTTATTCTTGTCCCCATTCAACTTTGTCTGATTGCTTACAGTTGGAGTACTTTCGTGTTTGGAAGGATTGGTAGGTAGAATCCAAGATAGA
>RDPX01000029.1:3696712-3707103 GCA_003991215.1 Morbakka virulenta | reverse complement strand
ATCATGCTAGTATCATCATCATGCTAATATCATCATCATGCTAATATCATCATCATGCTAGTATCATCATCATGCTAGTATCATCATCATGTTAGTATCATCATCATGCTAGTATCATCATCATGCTAGTATCATCATCATGCTAATATCATCATCATGCTAATATCATCATCATGCTAGTATCATCATCATGCTAATATCATCATCATGCTAATATCATCATCATGCTAATATCATCATCATGCTAGTATCATCATCATGCTAGTATCATCATCATGCTAATATCATCATCATGCTAGTATCATCATCATGCTAGTATCATCATCATGCTAGTATCATCATCATGCTAATATCATCTTCATGCTAATATCATTATCATGCTAATATCATCATCATGCTAATATGTATATAGAATGGATCTATGTTTTTTCTATAATTTAATAAATGGACGTAATAAGGATTGGTAAATAAAAAACAATATGATTATTTTCATGCAAAATCTTTGCATGAAAATTTTCATTTTTGTATTTACTGCTGTTTATGAGAATCAAATTCAAAATAAATTCAAAACAAACCCTTTGAAGTCTAAGAAATTGCTTGTTTGGTTGGTTGATATTTTTTTTAATTTTAAGGCTTCTTTTAATTTTTCAATTTTTCTTAAAAGATTAGAAAACCATTTTTGAAATTCTAAAAATAAAAATTAATTGGATTTGCCAATAGCGAATCTTCGTTTCATTTCAATAAATTATTCATGATTTAGTTAATTTTTATGCTGGGAGAAAAATTGGGCTTTTTTACTGTTAATTCTCAAAGATATTTAAAACATTTTGACTTTATAAACTCAGTGGAAGTCATTAATGTAGGATATTTATCATGTCGTGCGTCGTAAGCTTTTTCTGGGCTACGTTTCGAGAGATACTTCTCCCATCGTCAGACTTGAGATGATAAAAGTATCTCCCGAAAAATGTCTCGAAAGTTGAAGTACCTCGAAACAAGTTAATATGGTGGCTCCACTAAGGAGATTTAACAGCAGCTTCAAAACAATTATCGTTACTTATTCTGCTCAAGCTGGTTTAATGCCCCTAATGTATTCATTTCGTTCAGAAGGAGAGGTGTAATGTTCTGCATATTTAAAGAAATGACAGCTAAAGGAAGCCAAATTTGATGATGCTTTCATTACTTGTGACCAAAGTCTTCACCTTTTCTTGAAAAAAAATTTACAGCATGCGAGTTTGAAAACAATATTTATTATTCTTTCCACCCTTTGGAGTTTATGTAAGCTGGAATCTTCCGTAGCCAGATATTAGGATTGGTTGCCAATAGCCCGGTGCTTCGTATAATCCAGCGTTATATGTTGGAAGAGGTTCTCACGAAACGAGGCACCATATTCAAGAAAATTTATCCAAACGAAGAGTTTGAATAAGGCATGCTTAGGATAATCAGGCTTCACTGTATCCCACATGCTTGTTGCAAACAAATACTCAACCCTTTTGCCTCTGGCAGATCTTGGAAATTTTTCTTAATCAATACATTGTAATTTTTAAAAATTTCTTTGTTGTTAACTAACATATTTAATTGATATTAATGTAGCATTTTACTCTTTTAAATTTTTTTAGGAATTGCACAGTTGCATCCACTTTGAGGCAAATTTCAATTTGTCACTTGTTTTTGCTTTTGCTTAATATTTAAAAATATTTTTTTAGTAATCTTTAATGGTCAATGTTTTGATCAACGGGCATTGCTATCTCGCTCTTTACCTTCACATCCCACACTCTATTTGCTTCGTCAGTGATCAAATTGGTGTTGTGCTGGGCTATTTTTGGTTTTCTTCTCGTCTCTTTTTCTTATTTTCAGTCTCATATCCTTTCCTGTTTGTCTATATATTCTGTGATTTACTTTCTGATTCCCTTCGTATTTCTCACATCATTACTCTTCCCTGTCTATTTTACACCTACCTTTTTAAATGTTTTTGCAGTTTGTTATGTTCTCCAACGTTCCTTTATCTTCATTCAGCTTTGTCTTAATTATTTTAAAAGACTTTTCACTTTCTGCAATATATTTTTCTATGAAATACTAGGCATATTTGATGCGTTTGTTTTTTTCAATGATTTCTGTTTTTCCTTCAAATGTTCTTCTTTTCCCAGCCCTACTTTTCATTCAAGTTTCTCTTCCATTTCACTTTCCTTATTTACTCTACTCGATCCTTTTCGAATTCATAACTCAGTGTTAGCTCAGGTCTTGCCATTTTTAGAGTTTATAATATCCTTGACCCTTTGCTTGTTTGCTTGGCATAATTCCACTTCTTTTAGTATTCTGCTAGTAGGTGTTAGTTTGACTAGATCTAACATTATTTACAGTTGTTCCTATTCTTTTCCTTTCAAATATGTTAGTCATTCTAACCAACATCTTGAATGAAGTAACTGTCCTTTTCCAAAGCATAATAAAGCCTTTCGAACAGAATTTCTCAATTGATTCATCACTCCCAAATTCCCTGATTTCGGAAATCTTACCGTTCATCCTTGTTTTCAATCCCATTACCTTCCTTTCCTTGTGATGTTATGAAATTTCCAATATATATGTAAAGTTTACTTTGGTTCCTAGCGTTAATCTAGAGAATATATAAATATATATTTATATAAGTAGTTTATATATAGTATATAATATATATAAGTATATATATATATATATGTAAGAGCTCTTTTCTCTATACTAAAGCTAAGCTCTTAATGCTTCTAATTTTCTATGGACCTGTTGTGCTTACATGATCTACAAGAAAAGTCAGTAGTTTCCATGACCCTAGGATACATCCGGTACGCAAATAACCTTTTCATTTTTTTGGACTTAAGCACAAATTATCTTAATAGTATCGCCCAGGGATATAATTGTTCACTAAAAGGTAAAACGGTAGATTGAACATTTACTTAGTATTCTCTTGAGAATTTACAAGTCAGTTGCATATTTATTACGTATTTCACTTATTACACTTTTATTCATGCAGGAAATTAAGAAGTCTTGCTCAGAATTGAAGCATTAACTCCGTTTGTTTTCTAAACTTCCAGAGCGAGGAAGCTTTTGGGAAAGAACATAAGGAGGTCGAGGCAATTCAGCAAAGTACATTTTACATCACAGTCTCCCTCTGAAGTACTGCGTGACCTTCCTGTCTCTCCCCCTACCAGTTTTAAGAGAGGGTCGATCACCGATTCCGAAGACTATTTTTTCAACTATGGCCTTCGTTAACACTACTGTAATTGCTCTTGTTCTCCTTTGTTTACAAAAGCTGTGTTTCACCAACGTATATGGCACACACTTTCTTATCTCTTTCAACGTCGCTTCTTGGGCTTAACACTCAAAATGACTTGCTTTTTCCTTTGCGTTGTTATGTGCTCTTTGGTCATGAAAAAGTCTCTAAGGTTGGCCTTTCTAAATTATTGCTAAAGGGTATGGTTCAGGGTGAAATAGATACAGGTAGACATTATTGAGTTACAAAAACAGTTTTTTCACGGTCTGGTCTCTGTTTAAATCAATTACAACAACGCCATATGGCGCATATGGTAATAGCTTCCAACAAGATAGCACAGTAAAGAAATTGTGAAATGTGGTATTTAAAAAATGACGCTTATCATCATCGTTATCATCATCACCACCACCACCACCATTATCATCACCACCACCACCACCACCATCATCATCATTATCATTATCATTATCATTATCATTATCATTATCATTATCATTATCATCATTATTGCCTGGTCAAGCTGCCTTAACTACATTTGACTAATGCAAGAAAAACATCTTAATCTTGTATTAAGTCAGTTAAAACAGATTTCTTGTTATTAGTTAATTGATAGGTTTTTGGGGACAAATGGATCAGCTCCTCTATGTCCAATTGCGACCTGCTTTTTAAGAGAAAATCACATACACCTTTCACACACGAGTCATGAAATGGCTGGCAGATCCCTGCAGAAACGTCTCATGTGATAACGTTCACTCCAGGAATTCTTTAAGAGAGCTGTAACCTACATGTATATGTTTCCCTACCAAGAGGGACTCTGTTGATGCTACTCTGTACTACGTGTTGATCAATAAATTTGTTATGATACATGTAATAGAATTTATTTCTTTTTTACCCTTCCAACAAATACCCCATTGAACTTCATCATAAACTAAAAACTGTTCGTCTTCAAATTTTGCTGCACATCAAAATCTTTTGGTTTTAATCCGGTTCTTTTCAGAAATTTTCAGATTGAGATGCTAGTTGCCTTCAAATTTAGAGTGTTCCTTTTAAGCGCTCATTTCCCATGCATCTTTAATCAGGATATTTTTCGCAACATTGTCATCTTGAATTACACCGTTGTTGTGCCATGCTTTCCAGGTAGTCTTTTGAGATTAGCATTACTTCTGTGAATTCGCCTTTTATTTTTTCTGAATTTAATACTCAACGATATTTTTTCCAGGCAGAAATATGATGAATTGAAGCAGTAATAAAAAAGACAGACAAAATACTAGGGATGGTAACTTGCACCTGGCCTTCACAATATAAAGAAAAAGAAAATGTTAAGTGATTCCGCCCGGGATCGAACCGGGGACCTTGAGTGTGTTAGACTCACGTGATAACCACTACACTACGGAATCCGCAGTTGGTGTTCGTAAATAAGTTGATTTGATAAAAAAATTAACTTCATCTTTTGTGTACCACACTCAAGACAGTGACATCCTGCACTGCAACCATCACTTATTGTATCGTGTAGTAGGAATTCGGTGAAACGGTGAAAGGAAGGGCTGTGCATTCCACCGCTAAAGATCACTTAAGTACAATTTGCTATCAATGTTTGACCACAGAATTATGACCATAGAATTTATCTTCGTCCCCAAGTTTGCGTANCATTATCATTATCATTATCATTATCATTATCATTATCATTATCATTATCATTATCATCATTATTGCCTGGTCAAGCTGCCTTAACTACATTTGACTAATGCAAGAAAAACATCTTAATCTTGTATTAAGTCAGTTAAAACAGATTTCTTGTTATTAGTTAATTGATAGGTTTTTGGGGACAAATGGATCAGCTCCTCTATGTCCAATTGCGACCTGCTTTTTAAGAGAAAATCACATACACCTTTCACACACGAGTCATGAAATGGCTGGCAGATCCCTGCAGAAACGTCTCATGTGATAACGTTCACTCCAGGAATTCTTTAAGAGAGCTGTAACCTACATGTATATGTTTCCCTACCAAGAGGGACTCTGTTGATGCTACTCTGTACTACGTGTTGATCAATAAATTTGTTATGATACATGTAATAGAATTTATTTCTTTTTTACCCTTCCAACAAATACCCCATTGAACTTCATCATAAACTAAAAACTGTTCGTCTTCAAATTTTGCTGCACATCAAAATCTTTTGGTTTTAATCCGGTTCTTTTCAGAAATTTTCAGATTGAGATGCTAGTTGCCTTCAAATTTAGAGTGTTCCTTTTAAGCGCTCATTTCCCATGCATCTTTAATCAGGATATTTTTCGCAACATTGTCATCTTGAATTACACCGTTGTTGTGCCATGCTTTCCAGGTAGTCTTTTGAGATTAGCATTACTTCTGTGAATTCGCCTTTTATTTTTTCTGAATTTAATACTCAACGATATTTTTTCCAGGCAGAAATATGATGAATTGAAGCAGTAATAAAAAAGACAGACAAAATACTAGGGATGGTAACTTGCACCTGGCCTTCACAATATAAAGAAAAAGAAAATGTTAAGTGATTCCGCCCGGGATCGAACCGGGGACCTTGAGTGTGTTAGACTCACGTGATAACCACTACACTACGGAATCCGCAGTTGGTGTTCGTAAATAAGTTGATTTCATAAAAAAATTAACTTCATCTTTTGTGTACCACACTCAAGACAGTGACATCTGCAACCATCACTTATTGTATCGTGTAGTAGGAATTCGGTGAAACGGTGAAAGGAAGGGCTGTGCATTCCACCGCTAAAGATCACTTAAGTACAATTTGCTATCAATGTTTGACCACAGAATTATGACCATAGAATTTATCTTCGTCCCCAAGTTTGCGTACAACATTACATATTGCTAATAGTTAATGTACTATATTCCACGAGACCACACTATTTAAATGCTTTCATGATTAAGAACAGTATAAGCCATTGAAGCCACTAAGTGTATGGAAGTGTGGCAGAAAGAAGAAGACAGAAAGGCGAAAAATGAAATTAAGTTAAGAGATAACAGTTATCCTAAAATCATCTAACCTACTTTTAAATATAGAATGCAGTTAGCACAATCATTGTTCTTTCCTTATTCCATTCTTTTTGCTGGGGATCGTAATTTTATCTTATAACACATTGTACTACTATTTCATGCCAAAGTTAACAGTTGATTTTGTTTTTAAGTCCTGGACACATGCTTTTTTCCTTATCAATCAGTCCTCAAGAAGAACACCATTTTGACCTGGCATCTTACCTGTACGTAAGATTGTAATCATTCTTTGAATATTCATGGTAGGAAAAACAACTTTTATTGATGAAGAAATAGAGTTTGCGACGTGATCCAGTGTAGTTTACGGTGTAAAATAGACTTTGAGGGAATCTTTTTGTAAGGATTTTGGAACATGGTTAATTTAGACAAGTATTTAGAAAAAAGGAATTTTAGGTGCTTCATCGCAAAGCTGTAAAAATATGCATATAGTCTCAAATTCTCAGGTATTGAGAAAGAACTACTTCTCTTGATACCGTATTTTCGAAATTGAAGTCGCGGTTTCTGAAAAGTCGCTTTAATTTTTTTTCAAACTTACCCTATTTTACTGTTTGGTACGACGAAAATAATAAACTACTGTTAAAACTTAGATGATGAGATAAAAATACGTTACAGAAATAAATTCATTGGATTGTTGTGGTTTTAAAGAAAATACATAAAAAAATTATCAAGAAAACCATCAATAGGCATTTGATAATTATTGACCTTGACAAAATTCGTTGTCTTGGAAAGGAACAGCCAAAGAAAATAAAAGAACTCTTAGGGACCATCTATTTATTACGTTTGCATGAAATCGTGCATTTTTGGAACCCCTCCCCCTTCTTCGCACCTGTTCGCAGGCAAGTACCCCCCCGTTCGAACATACGTTATATAATTTTTTTGGACCGTCATTGATGTCATTGATTCTTCTTTTATAGAAGCTCACATGCTTAAATTCGAAAAGTAAAAAATTGACGTCAGGCTATTGTTGTGAGAAATGAAAGCAACTGTAATTAGATACAAGCCGAATACAAACGAAAGTAATTCCATATAAACAAACAATAAATGTGTATAGACAGATAAGAATAATTACACCTGCACACCTGTCTTTCGCTGTCACTACTTTGTGAAAACTATAAGCAAAAAAAAATTTTAATGTGAACGTTCTTACCTTGTGAAACCCACTCCCTCTCTTCGCTTTTGCTCGCTTTTTAGGATGGCCCCTTAAAAATATCACACACAAACATGAGTTTGTAGCAAGGCCGACGTTAGATAATGGCAAGAAAGTTGATAGTGAACTTTTTAAAGCGGACAATGTAAATGGTTAAACACATAAAATGTAGAGGAATCTAAAATAGGAAAAGTACCTCAATGAAGTATTTTATGGCTTTTTTCTTGGTGCTGCTTTATTCAAGGGTGATTCTAATTCAAGAAATTATGGCATCTCAATAATTTGGCAAAATACTACCTCGGTCTTATATACATAGGTATTTCCTTCTATTTGCTTCTTTCATTGGATAAAGAACATTAACTAATAAACAGAATGATTCCTTTGTAGATGTCTTGGCAAAGACATCTGTAAAGGAATGTTTAAAACCTTACAGTATTGTATTCTCTTTTTTTTGCCAATATTGCTAAAGATGTAATTTGCAGGAAAAGACAGGATCTTGAAGAAACCAACGTTCAAATCCTTCATTATTTTTCTAGACGGCAACAGGAACAAATCTGATGATACTTTCAACTTCACTTTCATATGCCAGCAAATTTTATGCGATCTGGTGTAAAGCTCTTGCTTTATTAGTCCGGACAACTCTGAAAGGAACATGCGAACAGTAATCATAAGTCTCTTTCCTTTACTATAATTAAAAATTGGTAGGCAATTTATTCTATCTTTCCATAACTGTAACCCACCAATGCAAGGCTTCAGGATCTAAAATATTCTGCTTGGCATGTTGTTTTTAACTTGCTAAAATACAGATTGGAGTACAGATGGTAATTAAACTCTCCTATTACCCGAGTAATCATAAGAGAAGGATAATTGGCTTGTAATTTATCTATTTACCATACGATGAGCTTACAATTTTTACAGATACGTAAAGGACTGACCATTGCATTGTTTTGCGGTTTATGGAACCAGGTCATCCTAATATTTTTGAATTAATTTAAACCAATACTAAATTACTGTTATTCCAATAAACTTTTTCAGCGGATACTATGACAATTTGACAATAAATACACTTCACTTCAAGTTAATACAGTCTGGCCTTCAGAATTAACCCTCCAAATTCCTTGGTATAATTAATGTGTACCAATTTTGAAAGGTATTAGATTGAATAAAGGGCAGCCCTGTTTCAAAGCAGTAAAACGTTAATCTCAAAAGGTGCCAGGTTGGAAATCTGAATCATTAATTCATGACCAAAGGCTGTTATGCCCTGTTTTGTAATAAACGGCTCATTTTGTAATAATCCACCTGGCGCGTTTTGTAATAAAATTTTGACTAGTTTTGAAATAAAAAAGGCTGCCGCGTTTTGTAATAAATTTTTGGCTCATTTTGTAATAAAAGTTAAAACGTGATTTTTTAAAGTAAATTATGGATATCTGAATACGAGCTGAAATTTTTATGAATATAATTTTTGTTTGCTTTTTACAGACCAGAAACTAACAAAAGATTCCTTGACTACTGTACTCTAGAATGTTGAGTTGGGTCATAAGGTTGATTTTTGGCCAAAGTGGCATGTGGCATAATTTTTCTTAAATCTTACCTATGATTCTGGCTTGTCTGTGCAACGTGCATAAAATGACGACATCAAAAAAGAGAAACCCTAATAAATTTTCAACTTTTGTGTTTATTGATTTAGACTACGACTCTTAGGTGCGAAATAAACGTCTTTCCCGTCTATTAAATTCGACTATTTCCCCCCACCGCCCGAACCTTATTAGGATCCCCCTTTATTCACTTGCAAAAACTGTTGCCATGGTGACCCAAGAAATCGCATAATTTTCTACACTGATTCACGTCGTGAGGTTTCACAATACAATGACATCAATTAAAGCTGTACTAACTCCATTAGTTAAGGGAAGAAATTTTCGCGGCTGGATAGATCAAAGTGGTTAAGTTTCACGGAACTTATTTTCGCGGTGAGCATGCCTTCAATATTTTTTTTGTTGGGGGGGGGGGGGAGGTAATCAACAGGAAGAACGACTAAGCTTTTGTCAATCTTAAAACGTAAAGTATAGGCAGCCTTTATATAGCTGTTTGATTGGCTCAGAGTAGCACATGGTACTAAAAAGTTTAAAAAAAAATTGAAATTTTACGGAACTAATTTTTGTGGTCAAGCAGTAATTTGTACATTTCGCGGAACTTAATTTCGCGGTTAGGGCCAAAAAAAACGCAAAAATAAGTTCAGCGAAAATTTATTACGATCCCCATTAATTTAGTACAGTATTATATTACTAATGCAAATGATCTGGAACTCGATGTGACGAAGTAATTTGTTTCATAAATCATAAATCTCATAAATTTAGGTTTGCAAAGCAAAGCAGCGATCTTCCGTCACAAAATATAACAAGGATGTATGTAAAATCGTAACAAAAATGTATAAATCGTACCCAAAAAAGCAACGTATATATATATATATATATATGTTATATATATATATATGTTATATATATATATATGTTATATATATATATGTTATATATATATATATATATATATATATATATATATATGTATGCGGAGCTCACTGCGCTTGATGCTTTGAGCACTCTGACAGGATGCCACAGTAACTCTTTGGGCTGTGTTTGCTCCTGCAACATGACTAGAAAGTTATGTCTCAGAAGCTCTGTGCTGTACTGATGAGCCCACAAAGGGCGAAACAGTACTGTCTGCAGATTGAGTATTACGCTCCCATTTTGCATGGGGTACAAAAAGTAGTTTTTACTACTGTGACAGTTGATTTTCCAAGTAAGTAATCAAATATTACCGCAGAGGAGACAGGAATGTAATGACATAAATGATATGAGATTAAGCTGCAAAAACTACTCAAATCTTATTTTATTACAAAATGAGCCAAAAATATATTACAAGACGCGGCAGCCCTTTTTTATACCAAAATATTTACAAATTTATTACAA
>RDPX01000029.1:3677309-3696531 GCA_003991215.1 Morbakka virulenta | reverse complement strand
ATGAGCCCACAAAGGGCGAAACGGTACTGTCTGCAGATTGAGTATATTTATATATATATATATATATATATATATATATATATATATATATATATATATATTCTATCTTTTCAGAGAAAGAACCAAGGGTCCGAGTGAGATCCACCCTGTCACACCCCGCTTGAAAAATCTTCAAATCTGGAGTTCCATAAAAATTATACACACTCTGGTCAAATTTGAGAACATTCAGTCACCCAAGCCTTCCTTCTATAATTGACGTATTTATCCTGATGAACTGTGATTATTGCATGGGGTACAAAAAGTAGTTTTTACTACTGTGACAGTTGATTTTCCAAGTAAGTAATCAAATATTACCGCAGAGGAGACAGGAATGTAATGACATAAATGATATGAGATTAAGCTGCAAAAACTACTCAAATCTTATTTTATTACAAAATGAGCCAAAAATATATTACAAGACGCGGCAGCCCTTTTTTATACCAAAATATTTACAAATTTATTACAAGACGCGCCAGGTGGATTAATACAAAATGAGCATATTTGTTTGTTTAAAACTGTAAGTCTCGCCGACACTAGATGTTTGTTCGAAATTTTTGATAAATAAAATGGAATATGTTCAACACATCTCTTCTACATAGTTATTGTGTAAAATGGAAACAGTAGACGCATCTTGTACTTTGTTTGCTTCGATCTGGTAATATCGTGAATCATAATTTATCCTTGATTTCACCTAACAAGTGCTTAAAAAGTGTGCCAAATTGCTCTTTTTATGCCCCCACGGAGTTACAGTTGAATAAAGCAAGAAAACTTTGTGACAGATACCTGTGCAGAGAGAATAACTTTCTCAAGTGGAAGAAGTCAATTCGCTGTGGCGACCCCTGAAAAGAGAAACGCCGAAAGAAGAAGAAGAAGAAGAGAATAACTTTCTCGCAATCAAGGTGTTCGCTATGTATAGGTTTTACTGTACAACAAAATGCCGTACAGGAACTTTAGCATTGCATATAACGTTGCAGTCCCTAAAAACATCGACAGGAAAGCAGATTTCAGAAACGAACTGGTCCTGTTGCCTTACTAATAAAGCTTGATTTTTGCAAATTTGTCATTAATTTTTCACAAAAATGTTGATAATCGTGTCTTTCCCCCCATCAGTTCCTAGCTACGAAGTGCACATTGTCATTTAATGTATTCATTTGTAAAGTTCTCAAACCTGAGCTCAGCATGACAAAAGACCTTCGAAGTAGACTCACAATCTAGACTCAGCATATACCCTCTTACGGCGAAACATTAAACTTTATTTAAGCCTTGCTTCAAGTCACTGGTTTGTGCACACCAGTCTATGGTACCTGATTTATCATGGTAAGTTACAGTACACCCTCAAATCTACTTATGAGTATACATGATAGGTAAATAACAAGATACTTTTGGCAAATAATATAACATTGATATCAATTTCAATTACTGATTGCCCATATTTTGACTTAATAGGCAGTATTGTGTTACTGGATTTTTGTCTGTTACCATTATACAGTTGTTTTCATTTCTCAATCTCGTAGTGTCTTGATTGTCTCTGGAAAAAAATCTTTGGTCAAGTGAACATGTTATATTATGATCTACAAATTCATATGGATATCGTTACCATTGATGTGTCAAACTTTAGCTATGTCAAATAGATTATACTATCCCTTGACTGTTTTTGTCTTCTCATTTTGAACTTTTAATCTCAAGAAATAATTAAGAACTTTTGACCCAAAGAACTCATGCTCTCTCTATTATTGACAGACAATTTTATTTGAATTTGGCAGTTGCTGACTATCTAAAGCTGGATAGTTTGTTTCAGACTTGTTTCTTTTCTGATGTTTTGTGCTTGGTACGAAACTTCATGGCGATCGATTACTTTCTCTTACATGGTAATATATTTAAAAATGAAGATGTATTTGATAGCTCTAATAAAAAAATCCTGGAATGGTATGCGCACATTGAATAATATCTTACTACTGATTTCTAGCCAAGGGGTTAGTTATTCTATCTGGAATAAATGAGGTTTTGGAAATAGCTTTACACAGTTCCCTAAACAAGTTATTAAAGATTGGTCTGGCAACAATAGCATTTTTTATTTGATTTACAATAGGATAAATGCCAGGCAATGAGCCTTTTCTTATGTCTATGTTGGCTTTACTACAAATATAAGTCTTATTCAGTAGCTCAAATTGAGCGATAAAATGTTCCAACGTCAGCTGAGATCGCTAGGGCATTGGATAAGGAAGGATGATATCATAAGTAGATTCGCTTTGTTCGAGCATTTCCAAGAAAGAAACCGACGAGGAAGACCTAGGCTAAACTTTATCAAGCACATACAAAATATCACCATGCTGACGCCTGAAGAACTCAGAAGAAGAGCCCTGGATAGAAGAGGATGGAGAAGAGATGTGGTCGGGAGGTTTGACTTCCTCCAGGCTGACGTAAGTAAGTAATATTGACATTAAAACGTTGTTGTGGCTTGTAACTGTAAGACATTCANAATCAGAGTCTGACTTTCATGTTGTTGAGAATTTTCCAGACCGAAAGAAGGTCTTATTATTGATGATTTATCAACTATTATTGATGATTTATTGTTCAATAAATTGGCCCAATCGATGATGATTTATCATCGAGAATGAATGGTTCAGATAACTGGATGGTACATTTTGTAATTTTCAGAACAATGAAGCGCATTTCGTATTTCAATTCCATCTAACACTTGTGACTTAAAAATCAAGTTCACCTCTGAAGTAGAACAAGACGATAGACTACTTTTCCTGGTTGTGTTAGTCTTAAAAGGTAATGATTTTATCAAAACTACTGTTTACAGTAAAAATACGTTTACAGGACTCTACACGAAATGGGAGAGGTTCACCTCACGGAAAAACAAGATTATCCTTCTCTGCATACTCACAAATATTTTGTAAATACTTTTGTAAATATTTTGTAAATACTTTTGTAAATATTTTGTAAATACTTTTGTAAATATTTTGTAAATACTTTTGTAAATACTTTATTATGTTTACTAATGTCGTTTATTTGTTTTGTTTTGTTTAAAAAAATAAGATGGCCAGGCAGGAAACCGTTAAAATAGTGTTTAGAGTTCCTTAGCTGTTTCTGCTTTATATTATCTACGATTGGAATAGCACAATATTTTTCTGGAGAAATACGAGAGGCTGTAACTTTACCTTTCAAAGGAAAAGTTGGAAAAAATATAAGGTTAAGAATGAGAGCTCATTCTTAACCATAACGTTTTACAAAAGTTGATGAATTGACAATAAACACATTGCAGAAGGAGTCATAAAAGTATGTGAACCTATCAAAAAAGGTATGAGGTATGAGTTATTGTCCAAGGTTTTCCAAGATGCTCTGCAAACAAATTTTGAATGTTTTTCATTTCATTAACATTCCAAATCCTGCCTATCCATATATAAATTATACTATATTATGACGTTGGGTTTATGGTGAGAAAATTGGGAGGTAGGGAGGATAATACATTAAAAGTATTAAAAATATACATTCTAAATATGTCAAGTCTATGCCATTTTTGTGGCGTTATATTTGGAAATTTGGAGGATAACAGATGATAATGACGTCATATTGACCAATTGTTTTTACAAACAATTACAAAAAAAATTGGTCAAAATAAGGATTTTTTTAAACAATGGGGGATATTTGGAAGCCTAATACTTTAAGAATTAGTTCCATGAGACTCGAAATGTTTAAAAGTTATAGTTCTTCCCTTTTTTTAATTACATTACATTCCTTATGCTATCTGAATGTGTTTCATAACACTGAACAACAATTTTTCAAAAGTTTTCTGCGATTTTAATATCTTATTGATTTTTTGAGCAATTTGTGGGTGCTGATTCCGAATCTGAAAAAATTATATCTATGGTGTGGTTTTCGTGTTATGCGATAATGTTGAAATTATGTAATGACACATTTTGGGTATATGTATGTTGACTAGGGATGTTCTATCCAATGTTTGTGTCGTTTACATTAGGGACATCTAGCGGTCGGTACGTAAATTTGATGTTCGTTGACATACTTCCGTGGTATAAACTTATCTGTTTCGATGAAACATGTACATTTACGTGTACAATACATGCATAAATATATTGAATTCAAACTTTGACTTCAGTAACCCACTATCTGTAAATCCAAATCAAGTTTCAAAGTAGTACAACATTATACAAACTACTGCAGTAATTATAGGCATTAATCACACATCGGTAGCCAGTTGCAGCATGTACTGTACAAGGATATAATTCAACATAAAAGTCAAAGTTCGAAAAAACGGCTTGCTTTTCGGTTGTGGACGCCAGTGGTTTCCCGTTGTAGAAGCCAGCAGTAATCGCCCAACATTGCAGGATCCCAGTGGCCTTAATAGCGATGCTCGATTGTCGAGATTGTTTGGCGAAAGTGCTCGCCGTGCTTATCGCTGACTGCTCCAAGGTTGTCAGGGAAGAACTCTAGATGAGAGTGCAAGTAGTGGAGTTTCAATGACATACGGCAGCCTATTTCCGTGTAGTCTCGGAGAAGATTATTGATAAGTTGCACATAGTTCTCTGACTTCGTATTGCCGAGGAAGTTAGCAATCACAGCCTTCAAGGACATTCAGGCTCTCACTTCCTTCGGAGCAAGGAGCTTTGTGAATTTTTCGTTTACGATCAGGTCTCTAATCTAGGGCCCAATAAATATTCCCGCTTTCAACTTCGCTTTACTGATCTTAGGGAACTTCTCTTCTATGTACTTGAATACTTTGCTCTCCTTATCCATTGCTTTGACAAACTGTTTAATCATACCCAGTTTGATATGTAATGGAGAGAGCAGAACACGTTCTGGTTCCACGAGCAGCTTGGCTTTGACCTTCTGCTTTCCAGGCACGAAGGATTTTCGCTGTGGCCAGTTTCTTTCATTGTAATGGTGGTCGTCAACTCGACTATCCCAAAGGCAGAGGAAACAGCTTTGCTTCATGTATTCACCCTGAAGGCCAAGCAGTAGTCCGATTACCTTGAAATCACCACATATGGCCCACTTGTGTTCCTGGTATCTTATGAGGTCAAGGACAATCTGTATCGTGTCGTACGTTTCCTTCATGCCAACAGCATGCGCGATAGGAATACTTAGACTTACATTCCCGTTGTGGAGCAGCACAGCTTTTAAACTCGTGACCGAAGAATCAATGAACAATCGCCGGGCGTCTGGAGTATAATCGATATCTATCGTGCTCATCAGTCCCACAACATCGACACAATGACATACAGAGTTTGTCATTGGGAAGAACTTGGCTATTTCTTGGTGGTGTGTGGAAAATGCAGTTATCCACGTTGATGGATCTAGCATGTTCCAGTCATTGAGCGGTGACGCAATTATTTCTAAGAGCTGCTTGGAAAGCATCAAATCACGCGCGGGGGCATTGAGTTCGGGTGGTGTTATGGGGTGTACCTTGCTGTCAGGGGCTTCCTAGCTGGATCCAGATGGAGAATCGCTGGGGTCGGTGGTTGAATGTTGAGTGTCCTCCATTCGTGAAGAGCCAGGTAGTGGCAAGTGATCATCATGTGGCACTGATCGAGTGGCAGAACTAACTACTGCATAGCTCGTGACTCCCCTCACTTTCCCGATTCCATGGGTAAACTGAGTCAAACAAAAATAACAATCTGATACATGATCAGTTGGCTCACGCCAGATCATTAGGTACAACGAAGGGCATCTTCTTCCTGTCTCCCTTCGCCCAGTGATGCAGTCCACTAAAGCATGAGACACAACAATTTGAGGAGCCCATGTCATATACAGGTCTGTCTTGCAAAGTATTTTTCACGGGCACTGATAAAAACATTGGAAAACTTCCTACGTCGAGATACTATGGTATAATTTCTACAACTGTTGCCAAAGTTATCTGGTGAGTTCTTGCACGACCGACGAGTTTAGGTGGCATTTTTAAGCGAGAAAGAGTTCATTGCAATTAGGATGGCTTTCAAACCACATGCAAAGGAAGTAATGGACTATCACCAATCCCCGATAGTGTACTAGTATAATTACTGTACATGTAGCTTCAACACCAACGGCAACATTGGCACAAAGTTGTGCAAATATTCCACGCTGTTCACAGTACCATATCTATGCAGTTAATGCTCTACAAAGTTCATTGGATTAGGAAGGACAAATAAACAAACAAACAATAGCATTGCACACATTGAGAACTGCGGAGTAATGAGCATCTAATAATGTCCATTACGTAATATTGGAAAATTTTAAATGGCTGTAAAAAAATAAAATCCATAGATTTTTTTTTGAAATGCCAGATTCTTAATCAGAGCCCTCGATATGCCTAGAAAATATCATCTATACCAAAATCGCATTTTGACTGTTGCCAGTGTAATCATCCCCAACTCAGTCCATTTTTCTGAAAACTCTACCCCCTTTCTGCGCTTTTTTGCCCCTAGCGCAATTTTCGAACTATGTCATACACATTGACAGGCTTCTACAATCACTGTTCACATTAGAAAATAAAACAACTTAACTTGCAAGTGTGGAGATGTTTGAATCTCCACTGATTTTTCTAATTTCATAACTGGCGATCAAAATCCTACTAATTTGTCGACATAAATTGTTGATTTCTCAACTGTAAGAATTTGCCCATTTATTAACTCCTTTCGTTTTGTTTAAGTCCTTGAGTTCTTTGCAATCCAATTTCTTTCAAACACAAATGCGATTACCATAAAGCTTATTGCTGTTACTATTTTAAATTTTTGATATTCTATTTTCTAACTCGATTAATTAGTACTAATCATTTGTAAAATTGGTAGATTTACACTTAAGGTTCATTCATTAATTGAAATGTTCTTTAATTAACAAGTTTAAAGTGGCTTTGGCCAGAAGTATGTTATAATCAATTACTACAATTTTGAATAAATATTCAGTCAAATAAAATTCGGCAGGATTGTTATGATAACCAAACGCACCATACATATGAAAAACTAAATGACCAAACAACAATGCAATATGGACATGATAGATCATAAAGCCCCCCATCCCACCCCACCCCCCAAAAATGGGAGACTCAAAATGGCAACATTTTAAATTCTAAACTGAGCAATTAAAAGTCACACAAACTAATACTCAATCATTTTTAAAAGAAATGACACAAATAAAAAAAGAAACCCCAAAACTAACCCTTACGAGTACAGCAGTTTCCTCTTGGTGTTCAAACTTTTTGTCTTGTAGTAAAATCATGCAAAAATAAAAAGCAATATTTTCAGGATTACGTCAGATTCAGCCACTGTTTGTGGTTCTAATTTGAAAACCAACATGAACAGTGTATTGAGCACATCTTCCAATATTAAGAGTTTTATCATTTACATTTACAGTAAAAGTAATATTAATCTTGTTTAAAACAAGCCAATTCACATTTGAAACGTCCAATACAAGTTGAAATGAAGTTTCCCCAATTTAATCCCAAACCTGAGACTTTTATGCTTTGAAATAGCTTGTTAGCATTGCCTCTTCCTAAAAACTAAATCCAAAATATTATGTCAACAGATATTTGAGTTTTCCTCAAAGTATGAAGAAAAGGATACAGATGAATTGGTATTTTTCAATAATTTGCAACTGGGAGTAATGCCATAAATTATCTAGTTCCTGTAATTTACGTTTTCAAGAAAAAGTTGTCGAGCTATTTCACTGTCTGATAACGGGCAAGTCACTGCAGGAATTGTAGCTGAAATGTCCGACAATCAACTTCAGATACCACAGGATCTTTTCTTTACATTGGGAAGATCATTCTTGGTTAAAAGATTTTTTACACTTCCAATTTTGTCTTGTGCTCTTCCTGTTTCATTTGATCTACTGTACTGCCTGAACCAAATGGCTTGGTAAAAAATACCGATAACAACATACTTGCCACATTCAGACATGCATTTACTGCGCTTCTTACGCAAACCACGAGAGTTCAAAGCACTAATTTTTACGCTGAAATATCAATATTCCTTTTGCACACACCACCACGAGCAGAGACTCCTAGTAAAGCATTGTTACCACACCAAAAAAAATGGTTGCAGGCAGAACCTTCAAAAGCCTGGTAAAGGAACATGGGCCCTGAGAAAACATAGAAAGTGCAAAACATAGCCTTGATTTTAGTCCAAAAAATCAAGGGTTTAAAGCCTTAATTTTTNATGGCTTGGTAAAAAATACCGATAACAACATACTTGCCACATTCAGACATGCATTTACTGCGCTTCTTACGCAAACCACGAGAGTTCAAAGCACTAATTTTTACGCTGAAATATCAATATTCCTTTTGCACACACCACCACGAGCAGAGACTCCTAGTAAAGCATTGTTACCACACCAAAAAAAATGGTTGCAGGCAGAACCTTCAAAAGCCTGGTAAAGGAACATGGGCCCTGAGAAAACATAGAAAGTGCAAAACATAGCCTTGATTTTAGTCCAAAAAATCAAGGGTTTAAAGCCTTAATTTTTTGACTTAAATCAAGGGGTTTTTTGCATTTGTAAAATTCAAGTACCAGATGCTTCTCTTGTCGTCTGCCTAGCGATAGGAGAACTATATCTCAAAATGTACCTCTGAAAATTCTTACAACTCATGACATGATTAATCTTCTATATCCATGGCTCCCACTGAGTCCATAAAGTCAAGAATGAACGAGTTTTGCTTATTTTACAACCAGTTGATAACTCTTTGGTCTCTAATAAACGGAGAAGGGGGTGACTTATTATTTTGGGGAATTTTTCCAACTCTCAGAATCTTGTTAGAATCCCCCTCCGCCCAAATACTTATTAATTTTGGCAAATCTGCCTTACAAGTTAACATCAAATTAATATCTAAATAAAAAACATCTGTTTCATACCACCCCTCTGAATTCCATTTTCTTTAAAACTGTATATCATATTTTTTGAGAATAAGCTCCTACATCTGGCAATAGATGGTAATTATTTGATTGGCAATGTCGGCAAAGCAAAAACAAAATAGAGTTTCTTACGACAACAAAAAACCACCAAGCAACACGATTACTTTTCTCCTCTATAGTTGTGGTAGACGGAAGTAAAAATCCAAAAACCAAGACCCCCCCCCGCATAATTGCTATTTTTTCTAATATCAAACTGATTTATGGAAAAAAATTTCACCCGAAACCACTTTGGAGGACAACCAAGTATTTCTGATCATAAATTTGGTCACAATCTGTAAAGAAAGGATTTTACTGGAAATAGACTCACTTTTAACAAGCTGGCGATCCTATAAAAGCCTTCAGCTCATCACTCTTCAAATATTACTTGAAATAAAAATTGTCCGGTAAGAGTAGCATGCATATAGGTCCAAATATAACGAAAAGGTGACGCGATTATCTCACTTTTCTGCCGGATGAGTTAAATAGTAACGACTCTTGTGATCGAGTATACCACAGCAGTTCTGGAGTGCCTTTCACGGGTTCACTCGTTTCGAGGGATACAAGGTGAAGAGTTATTTTTGAATAAATATTGGGAAAGAAACGTGCCTTCACTGTCATGAATGTGGAAAATTAGGCATATCGCAATTTACCTAACTCTTGAGCATTTGTGTGGGATGGTTTTTTTCGGTTGATAAATGATGGCACCCATCCCCCCAAATGCTGTCTGGTTTACCATTAACAAGTATTTTTTTAACGGTACCTCGAAATGATGACCACCTATGGAACAGGTGCTTTATCTGTCCTTGAAACACTAACTAAACCCCATATTATGTCACTCTGGAATTTCAGGGCTTTGAATAAACTTTCTCGAGTTCGATATATAATAACATTAACAAAAACCACCTTTTTTGAGTTACTACTGAAAATTTCAAAATCGAATAATTTGAGAGGTTATGACAAGACATGGAACCAATCGAGATGTGTCGAAAACAAAGAAATGCCTAAACCGATCCTGAATAATATCACAAAAATTTCAAGTCATTAAAGAGGTTCAATCATACAGGAATATGATTTAGCATTTGGCAACGGTTCTGGATATATTCGATATACAAAAGAAGAAACTGAGAAGCGAATAAAATTATAGCTAATTTTTATACCAAGGCAATAACCGAAGTTTCAACACTACCTCTCCTTTGCAAAGTATTTGAACTTTGTCGTTTAAACCTGATCAAGTTGAGACATAGTTTTATATTGTTAATTGGCATCCAATTGTATGATTGAGAGAAGCGGTGCCCCTTCAATTAAATAGGCGTTACTTTTTTGAGTATATGAAATCTAAACTAAAGGATCTTAGTTTTTTTAGATTGGTCTTACCGTCTTAAGAGTATTGAACATCATGACAAAAATGTCTATTTGATTAATATGATTAATCAAACAGACATTTATGATTAATCCTTAATTGTTTGTTAGGTAGGTAGATGAAAACCAATTGAGATTCCCATCACATCGGAAAAGCAGCTAACAACCCATATAAATAAAGTTCTCACCACCAAAAGACACAATGTAAGAGCCATTACTAGTGATTGTATCTGGCAGTATAAAATTAATTATTTATATTGGAATTGATGGTGAAAGTGCAAATCAAATCATCCTAGTATCATGATCCTGTTTTTTTAAACGCAGTTTTTCAGGATTTGTAGACAGAGGGTTTAAAACTTTTGACAAAAAATACCTTGTCGGAGAACTACGGTCTAACAGAAATGTTTACTGAAAACGGTCACGAAAAACAAATAAAAAATGTAAAAAATCTCGTATTAGCGAAGTATAAGTCCAACTTGAACCTCGAATACCACATTATGAAATTTAAGGAATAAAATTTGCTATAAACGAGACTTGGTTAAGTTCTATTGCTCCTGTCGAAAAAGGTTAACCGATAAAACAAGACTGAAGATACCGAAGCGGTAAAAATTGTCATAAGAATTTCGGCCGACACAAATATTACCTTAAAAGTTCTGGCAGAATATTGCGACGGTAAAGTCAGAGAAGTTGCAGATTCAATAAACTAGTGCTTAAATCTTGGAGTTGGGCTCTATAATTTGTTCCTATTGTAACAAGCCGTGTACTGACAAAAAAAACCCTCAGATAAAATTCTAGGGCAGACTTAACTTGTATTGTTTACAAGAAATCTTGCATTGACGTCATAATAATTCGATAGACAATCATAGGAGACATCATTTGAAAAAGACAGTTTTTTGTCTATGGGAAACTTTGTATTGACGTCATAATAATTAATTCGACCTCTAAGATTCTATACATATCCTTTTTTGTTCACAAAAAAACGTTGCATCGACGTCATTATAGTTTTGAGTTTAGGTCATTATCAGACTGTGTTTGGTGTAGCCCAAAGACGATGGCGCCTGTAGCCCTTCGAAATATTGCAAAAAAAAAATAATTATCGAACAGTTTTATTACTCGTGACTGTATAACTTATCAAAAAGTGTAGAAGATCACGTGCTATTAAAGATCACATATAAACAAAAGAACTTTGACCATGGAAAACAGCTCCTCGGCTAGTTGTTATGATACTATATACCCAACTTTGTCAAGATATAAACCTTGATGAATTTCGGTATGCAGTATACTAATGTACTGTGATTACATACCCGTAATTCTGATTGATACCTTGACCGATTACCGAAGTACCAAGTTGATATCAGAATGATAAAGAATAATCAAAGTGATATATTCTTTTGAGATGCTTATATTTTCAAAACGATATGTAGGGATTTTAGTAAGAATCATGGCAAAATCTCCAGTACTAAAAATTTATTAACAAACCTTCATGGCAGTATGCCTAAAAGTTAAAGTGTAATAGAAATATTTGAAAAAATTGGATACCAGTTTCTTTGGTTTTGTTACAGAATGCTCAACAAAAAGCTATTAAATAAATAGTTTATTTATGGATCTGTTGTCAGTGAACACATTTGATCATTTAGTTATTTACTAAATGAATATAAATACAAGTAAAACAGGTCAGAAAAATGTAAAGTAACAATCGTGTTATTAATATACTACCTTACGAAAAGAACAGCTTAAAAATGAAAAAAGCAACACAAATAATAATAAAATTTGTTTTAGTAGCAACAAATTAGTTCCCTCATTATTAGTATGACTAATTTTAAATCAGTAATAGCCACTTTTTTGTTAATACACAAAGGCTGAGTTCAAATTTGTGTGATGAGGGTTTAATTTCCGTATGGTTGTTTATATGAGTTCGATTGCAGTCATGTGTATTCTGGTAACTGGGTACTGAACTGTAAAGCAGTTGTCAAACACTTAAACAAATCTACAAAGAAGTCTACAATAACTTAAAAAGGTTTGGTCTTACTCTTTGAAACTGTAAAATTATTTAATCAAACACATGATTTTCCACACATGTGGAAGCACCAACAAAACCGAGTAACCAGGGGTGATATGGTATAGCTCTCCGTAATTTAACGCCTGGAGTGCTAATTAGTGTTACAGTAAAAAACCGAACAACATAACTTCACCAGGAAAAGGAATAATTCTAAAACTTGTCAAGAAAACCCCCATTCCAATTACCGTAATAGTTTGAATAAGCGGCCCTCTCGAATAAGTGCCTCCCTTTGTTCTAAGGGGGGGCGCTTATTCGAATTTTCGGAATTCACGAAGAAAATCGATTTAAAAATTCAATACCTTGCATGGAGGGAGAGGAACACTTGAAAAAAAAAACAACTTTTTCTTTGACAATTTTTATTCTTTTTTTGTTTTTCTTATCTGGAAACTTTCACCATCCACTTTATCAACATTACGTATCTTCTTCGACATTCGACTTCTACATTCGAATTCTATAATTTTGAGCAGAACTGTTTTCAATGAAGAGTGTTTCTATTTTTGCATTAACATGGTGATTAAAATTCAAATTGATAATTCGGCTGTTTGTCACAAAGGAGAAAGCTTGAGAAGTTATACAGCGGCGTTCAAACTGAAGGCAATTCAATATGCTGACCAGTTTAACGTTAGTCTTCTGCCAGACATTTTCGTGTTGATCGAAGAATGGTTGCTCGTTGGCTTTCAAACCGTAAGAAAATACAGGCTCAGACAACTGCAACGAAAAGAAAGGAAAAGAAAAGAAGGTATTGGAGTGGGTTTTAGAAGGAAAGTCTAAAGGATTGCGTGTTTCTCGCACCCTTATCACAAAAAACACATGTTTTTTTCAAAGAAGTGGAAAACTCAAACGAAACGGATTTCTCGCTAGTGAAGGTTGATGTCGCAATTTCATGAGACGAAATGGCTTGTCGTTGCGCAGAAAGACATCTATATGTCAGAAGGACCCGGGTATGGTGATTTCTAAACTCGTAGCCTACGTGTTACGAATTCGAAGACTACGTTTGCAGCACAACTACACGATGGATAATATCTATGCCATGGACGAAACTGCCGTTTGAACTGACATGGTTTCATCTTCGATCTTTGAAAAAACTGGATCGAAAACTGTAACTTCAAAATCAACAGACCATGGTCTGTTGATTTCTTCATGAGTCGGGTATCAGTTTGTTTAACTGGTCAAGCAAATGGGGGGAAAGTTAAATCGTTTATCGTATTTAAGGGAGCAAAGCGAGATGTCGAAAAGCTCAACAAGAAATTCCAAGGAAAATGTACGATCGCTTCGTCGGCTAATGGTTGGATGAACTCTGAGCTGACGAGTCAGTGCATAGATCAGGTACTCGGCATGTTCTCATTCACAAGGCGTTTACTGGCATGGGATACATTCATGTCATATCGAAGATTCCACGACCAACTCGTTAAAAAACAAGAAAATGGACGTAGTTTTGATTCCAGGTGACTGTACACGTTACATCCAGGCACCTGACGTTTCCTGGAATAAGCCATTCAAACAACACTGTGCTGAATTTTATGACGAATGGCTCTTAAACACTGGCTTAAACAAAGAAACCGATTGCGGCAATTTAAAGGCACCTCCCAGAGGTGAAGTTATTTTGTGGATTCTTAAAGCTTGGGAGAAGTTGTCCAAGGAAATTATACAAAAATCTTTCGTTTCGTGTGCATTATCGTGTTCGAACGATGGAAGTCAGGATGATGAGATCACCTGCTTCAAAGAAGGTCAGCCTTATAGCGAAGGGCGCTCTTTGTTGGAAAAGCAATTAGAGTATATGAACACTCCTGAACTGAACCCGTTTGTTCCTAATGAAATCGATATACCAGATGCCTGTCCTAAGAAGCTAATCGTCGATGAAGACCATGAAAGTGACGAGGATATTGAAATTTTGTAGTGTATTGTTTATCGGGTATTTACGTGTTTGACTTTTGTTCTCCTGAGAGATGTAAAATGTGAAAAATAACGTTGATCTTTAATTTTTAATCCATATTTTTCGAGAAATATTTATAAGCGCCCATCTCAAATAAGAGCCCCCCTGAAAAGCATGAAAATTAAATAACCGCCTGGGCGCTTATTTGAACGATTACGGTAGTATTCTATTTCTTCACCCCACTATCCTAAAAACCAGTGTTCATATTGACAGGAAGTACTCCATTCAACTAAACAAAGCCAACAAAAACTAAAACGACAATGGGTACAGGTCATATGATTACAACCCCCATTTTTCTCAATTGGCATTTTGCACCGGGGGCAGAGTTTTGCAATCTGTTTAATTAAAGCACGGCTGCTTCTATCCCATTGTGCTCTCTCGGCGTCTGACACATTTATAACTTTTACCGGTGCAGTCATGTTACTTTCGTCAGACACCACGCATGGTCCTTTATGGTATTTCTGTAAACAATTCCGACAGAATTCTAAACCACAACCCCCAAGCTGCTTATCGCATAATACCTTATTAAGTATACCACCTGGAAAAAGACCATTACCACAGTCCACTCCTGGGCAAAGAACTCCACCACTTTGTAGCACCATATCTTCTGCTGCATAAGCTTGATATCGGTTGTAAAATGCTTTCCCTGGAATTCTGAAGTGATGTGGTTCTGTGACGAATGATGAATTACAATTTTCACCATTACCTGGGCAAACAACAGTATATGCTAAAGCATCGCAGCTTGAGACCATAACAAATTGTCTTGAACTAATAAGAGATCTACAGTATTCTCCAAAACACTCTAAGCATATCGTATGGGTGTCCAGACAAGAAAATACAAATACTATTTCTGGAACCTCGGCACAAATCAGGCAAGGTGCATTCACTACATTAGTTCTCACCATACTAAGTGGAAACGCTTCATCTCTCTCGTCTTCACAGGGAGAATGTTCACGACATTTAAAAAAGAACTCAGATATATTACCAGGGCATTCGTCTTTCATGCAAGTCCCAGTAATTCGACTGTGTACTAATACATCGTCCCAGCAGTCAGGTTCTTTATCTATTCGAATTCCCTGGCTTTTGCAAGTTCTACAACGAACTCTTAGTTTACCAAGACAAACTTTACAGCACACTGATTTACAATAAACAAAAAACCTTGCCCTGTGCCGACCATTCGGTTGCACTTCCAGTCTCTCATCCGTTGGTCCTAGTGACGATACAGTGATTAGCTTTTCCTTATCCTTAGATACAGATGGGATTTCTTCAGCTATGACGTGTAGTACAGAACCCTGTGATATATCACAATTTTTAAAAGAGAAGTTGTCTCGGATTTCAGCACCAGCAAATATCACGCGTAGACAATTCGGTTCAACATCTTGACGCAACGCAAGCAATTCTTTTAAGTCCCACACTCGCCAATGACGATAAACAGTCACCATTTGTGATTTGCCACGAATAAGAACATTCAAAGTGAATGCTTCATTTGCTGTAGCCATTGTGTACACTTTCTTACCTTCAAGGTCCTGAAAAGGAAAAAAACCCAACTTAACTAGCATTTCAAATCCAAAATAGAGAAGTAAATAAACGCAGCTACGTATATAGTAAATAAGACACAATATATTTTCAGGTTGTTTTAACTGAGTTAAATATTGAGAATAATATAGATTTCTTTCAGTTCTGCTGAGTGAGAAAATTTATTGAAGAACAAATTTATGGGTGTGAAAATAATTGAGTCGATGAATGGTAAAAAGAATAGGAGATTATGGATGGAATATATGGAATATAAATGACGAAGTCTTGGGATGATAACTGATAATACCTATTCATGATGTATGATAAATTGCTAAATCATGGATGATAGATGGAAAATAATAAAAATGATCAAACGTATAAATGAGGGATAAAAAAATTTATGAAACTTACATTGTTTGATTTAGAACAAACGTTTACCTTTCAGTACCCATTCCAGACTCAATACACACATCAACAATAACAGAAATATTAACCAATTTGAATAGGCATCCTCTGAATGGTCAAATTATTATATAATGGCCCCAGGAGTTTATTCAGATATCATCAAATGAAAATACAACCACAATTAACAAAACCCTGCCAATCCAGAAGTAAAAAATGAGAATGTAACCCATGTGGTGAAAAGAAAATTTTTCTATGGAATTTCCAATCAGTCACATTATAACACTTTTGTATCTTGTATAAATCCATTCAATGATGTTTTACATCAGCTTTTGCTGAGGGCATGAAGGAACACCTCAGTTCATCTTTCCATTATAAGCAGTGCCACAACTCAACATGATACTGCTCTAGATGCAGCTCTTACTGTTAATTCTGTACCTGAAACCACCATAGGAACTAATAAAAATCCAACATTGGCTACTTATTTTAAAGAAATTTGAACCACAAGTGCAAATAACTGATAAAAAAACCCAGCTTCAACAAGATTAATCAATTCATTGGCACAATAAAAAATTGTGTCAGGACTAAATTTCAATGGTTACATATCACCTCCAGATTAATACACAATTGTCATGGGCATGCCCATACCTCCCCTACAAAGGGTTTGGTGCTAATAATGATTTTACTAGAAATTTAGAAAACAACCTAACATTTCAACAAAAATGCTTTTCAGATCAGTGTCATTATTACCATCAAATCAACCACCACAACTGTGATTGTCTGCTGTACAAACAACAGGCAGGAAGTTTTAATAACTTTAGACAAGACTTGGGAAGCGGGGCCCTTAGTAGTGGGTCATACTGGAGGTACATCAAGGTCCAGTCTGGCCCAAGAATCTGCACTGTTTTCAATTTTTGAACAAAGAAACAACCTCCTATGACTCAATAGAGATCCAAATGGAAAATACCTAGATATGATACTAGACTCTGGTGCTACCATATATTGCCTAGCCAAGCACTATTTTGCAACAAGTTCTAATCTAAAAGGATGCAAACTTCCTACATACTCAAGGCATGGATTATTGGATGCCAACTGTACACTACTTCAATCTAGCAGTGATATCAAAGTACCTCTAACTGTAGGCAAACCTGCCATATCTTCTTCTGCATACTTACGTTAACTTTTCTTAACCATCTTAAATCATGGGGGATCCATAATGCAAGCAACACATTATTTCTCAATAATATACTGTTAAAGTGTCTCATGGCCCAACTCTTCAAGGCATCATGTCTTTCAAGACAATAAGAAACTGTACAATTCCACCATGACATGCAATGCAAATGTCAGCAAATGGTTCTGCTCTGTCTGTGTTTTGGTCTACCACTGATGTCCATACCTTGATCAAAGGTCACCAACCCTTTGAACATTGCTTAGCACTAAAGATTGTTCTTACACTTCATTCAATTAGTCACCAAAATTCTACAATTGCACACCTTTCTGCAACCTTGCCATCATTTTAATGTTAAGCTACTGGGGCCATTTACATGACAACAAAAAAAACCCAGCATCTCCCACTGGAAACACTGGATTGGAATTCCATAACAACTGCTATCAATCATCTTAGAACTTGGGCATGATCATCCATCCTCCAGACATTTTGCCAAATTATGATCCTGGACAAGATTTTTGAAACCTTTTATTAAGCTAATACAAAGGATGATGTCATAATTGGGTCAAAAGCTGTTAAGTATGTAATCCATTTAATCCTTGTCATGGTGGTCACCAGCCACTCTTCTACAACCAATTTAATCTTCCAAACATTTTGAGCTAGTCTGTTACAATTTGGCCAGTCTTTTTATGCCCAAAACACCATGTGGAAATGTTTGGCAGATCATTTCAAAGAATGACGCGAGGCTTTTACTATTGACCAGTACCAATGTCTCCACCATTACTCGTTATTCATGATCAATGGATTCGTTGCTATGGTGTTACAAAAGATCAACATAGTCATGAAGTCTCAAAGGCCAATGGTTTTGTCATGAAAGAAATATGTTCATTGTTAGGGATCAGCTATTTTAAATCTTCATGTTTAATCTTCAGAAACAACTTAACCAACATGGTCTGAATTGGTACTTGTATTGCCAATCTGAGTATGCCAAATGCACCAGGTTGGGTAAAAGCACTGGCTCTACTCCAGCAGAACTACTGTTTAACTTTAAGCAACATCTTCCCATCAAACTTCTTGCTTCATCATCACTTAAACACCCACAGATCCCTTTCCAAATTTCTAATCAAAAACAAGTCCAACAGTTTGCACTGAGTATGATCACAACTCAAGAGGCCATTGGATAAAATCCAATCATCATTACTCAAAACTCAATAACAGAGAAGTCAAAGTATGACAAACATACAGTTATCAAGCATCTTACAAAGTTGATGGCATTGTAAAGCTTTGGAGCCCTTACAAATAAAAAGGTGTATCTTGATGTTGGAAGAACAGTTAATGTAGACCATGAGCTGTCACTCATTTGCTTGATGATCCTAACTGTATGGTTGAAGATATAAATCATCAAAAAAGTCCTTCAGTTGATTTTAAACATCTAAAGAATGCTCCACCTCATAAGCGTAAATGTAGGCTAAACTTTCATAAACTATACTATAGACTACAACTTCAGCAGAACAATGTGATATATTTGACCTTTTTGCAGGTGAAGGTGAGAACCAATGAGCCTATAATTAGAAGAAATTGGTGTAATATTGACAATAAATATATTTTGCCATAATGAACTCTTTTAAATTCATTCATTTAAGCTTTGTTATTAAAAAGACAAGAGTGGGATAGTATTAGCCCCTTTAATTATGTATATTGTTTATAACAGTTTGTCCAGTTTTGTTTGGTGGGAAATGCTGGTTTGCAGGAGATCATATCTGATTATTGAGTTCAGAGGTCATATTTTTTAGTGGTTAGCCGTGGCTTAATGGTTAGTGCAACTGCACAGTAACCAAGAGTTCCGGGTTCGATTCCCC
>RDPX01000029.1:3662675-3675232 GCA_003991215.1 Morbakka virulenta | reverse complement strand
GCACCTCACGGTATAAATTCCTTTCTGTTGTTTGTAAGACATTTTCACTACTGGCTTCCGCTGTAGTTTAATCGGACAGAACAGCGGAAATGCCCCTAAATTAATAAAATAAATCCAAATTATCCATTTGTGGCCACGGTAGCTTGGCTATAAGGATACCTAATTTTTCTATGTTTTACAATTTCAGCCATCAAAGGATCAATACAATAGGCATGCATAAATACACGCAATCAGCAATGTGATAAATAAAATGTATAATACATAATATAAACAAGCTAGTTCGACCACTATTTTTTATCTTAAATATATACTCTCACAAGAAAATATTCAACTGATTTACCTTGATCTATTTGAAATTTAGTTACGTTTTCAAATATCGTTTATTAACATGAACGATAAGGGTAACCCTTGTTTCGTTCATTGACCTTGTGACAAGACTTGTGGCTTGAGAAAGGCTAGGCATTTCATTTCTCGAATAAGACAATGGAAGATAACTCACCTGTTTATTTATCTTCTATTTCGCTGAACAATACGGACGATATTCTTTTTTTCACGATAATCACAATCTATAATCGTTGATCTTGTGCTTCACAACAAAAACATGCAAAGTTGGGGCCATAATGATTGTCCTGGAATTGACCTCTTCTCCAGTCTGAGGTAGAGTCAAACCTGCTCTGTGTGGAAACGAGACAATCTGGGTATGTTTTCGAACTTCTGATCATGGTTTGGATTTGACCCAAGTTTTTCCATCAAGGATTAAAAATAAAATAAACCAAATAAGAAAAATATGCATTCTTGTGTTGTAAGTCATATTCCTTTCACCCGTCACTACTTTCATTTGTATTTGTGTCTGACAACATTTAAACAGGACACATAGTATCAATTAAAAACTTCCATAGAAGTTCTGTATTAAATTTCATATCAATCAGGAATACAGAACTCAGTTACAAAGTCTTTTTCCAATTGTACTCCTTCATTTATTTGGAAACAATAACTATTCGGGGGAAAGTGCGGTTTAAAAATACATCAAATACATGGGAAAAGGTATGGAATACTCAAATACAGATATCTATCCCATCAAGGTCAATCAATAAGACTTTTAATGCTTCTCAACAACTCAGCAAAAAGGTAAAACTGGAACGTTTTTTTAATAGTACAGTGAAAGTTATGTTGCTTGTATAATAACAGGTTGTACTGGAGGGTCGGGTGAACAACCATTGCCTAATTCTTTGGGATATAAGCAACGATGTGAGCATTAAGAAACGAGCCAGAGTTAGACTAACGAAAGATGTGTGCAATTGTTGCAGGCTAATACTGCCACGTTTGTTCAACATCTTTTCGGAGTTTGCAATACAAATTGGAAACCAAACACGATGTAGTGGTGATTATGGGGAATGCTATCATTGATCAGCAGTATTTTCCACAAACAATCTAATTATGTCAGCCTGTCTTCATTGGGTGTAAAAACGCCCAATGAAGACAGGCTGAAATATTGATTAGAATGCGGGAAGCTGGGCTTACAGCCCCGAGTTTACGCAAGGAGATTCAAGTTGGTGAAGAATCGTAAAAAAACGGCAACAAAAGAAAAGCTTTTATTACAAAATTGACGAAAAAAGTGTGTATGCTATAAGATGGATGGGAAGCCTTTTAAAAAACTGTGGGAAAAAGAAGACCATTGGTCTGCAGTAAGGCAGAACAGCATAAGATGTTGAGCTATGTTTGGAGCACTACATTCTAGAAAGCTAATTGTCAAAGAAAGTCAGATAAACATATTTCTTAACAAATACACAACATACGTAACAAAATTAGTATCATTCAATTTACATCGAAGTTATTTACCTATCTACGTTATTATGTCAATTAATGTACATAAGATAATGGTCGATCGTTCAATTACTGATTTATTATGCAACTTGTCCCCACTATTTGTATATTCTAGCTTCCAGCTTATCAACAATTGTGCTAGAAAGATTGATTTGGGCAAAAATGCCACCTTTTTCTTCGTCTGAAAAACCAGCACTGATTTCTCTCATTTTTAAATCTGCTACCATCTAAAATAAAAGGGAAGACAAATTATTATTATTATATGTCAGATAAGATTTGGAAATAAAAATGAATGCATACATTGACATTCGTTTCCTGTATGTATTCCTGCAAGAACGAAGTAAACAGGTCTTATTAAATCTTAATTCACCGTATGAATGCTGATTTGACAAGCGGGGGAAAAAGGCCTGATGAGAGTAACAAAACCGAAGAAAGAATGGAAATTATCCGAAAGTAATAGCAACCAATGTTTCGAACTGACGGTATGACGAGTTGGCTGTTGGGTAAACGCAGTCTTGCTGGGGAACGATGAGAAAGTTAAAAGATTATTTAGAAGGGTTGATACCAAATGAAAGCAATTCAAAACGAGCTTTGTGGAAATAGAGTCCGGCATTACCAAATTTCTCTGTCAAGTGGCATTCAGTGATATATATATGTTTAAAATGAAAGTTATCCATTGAATGAACAAATACCAAATTGCAGCACCAAGAAAATCTATTGGAAAAATATTTTCCTTGAAAGGAATTTTATAATTTGGCTATTTTTGAACACAAACACAAAATTCTAATGAAATAAATAACATTCCGGAAAACAACAGGATAAAAAGAAAGTAAATGCTGTTTTAAAAATGTCTTTTACTTATCAAATTGTGGAGGTTTTTGCATCAAAATTTAATTTCCTCCGCGCCAGGAAATTTACTTTAGCGTTATGAATTATTTCTTAATTCGCAAGGATTAATGGGCTAATTTCCACGAAAAGGGCTAATTTCCACGAAAAGGGCTAGTTTCCACGAAAAGGACTAATTTCCACGAAAACATTCTTTTACTTTACTGAATGTCATTTAGCAGATATAAAGACAAGTCTACTTTGCATCGAAATTTTTTCTTTTTGATATCGTTTACAGAAAATTAGAAGTTTAATTATTGATAATCTTTTAGCACCATGACAATGTCCGGAGAGCTTTTTAATAAAGATATTTTGTAGATTAACCAACAATGTGAAATTTTTGTCTTTTGTGGTCTGATTAATTGGTCATGCCTTACCACACGAAAGCGTGAAAAGTAAGGTATTTTTGACTGATACGTTGGCACAAGCGTATTTGTCTACCAAAATGGTTTTCATTTTGCACAGAAAGTCAGCAGAATCAGTCTACAATTCAATTCAATCAAGTATGGGTCTACAGCCCCTTCACACCCCCAAAGTTTTTAATTGTAGCAGAAAATAACATGATACTAAAGAATGGAGATTCAATTTCAAAATTTCAAATAGGAGATGTTCGAAAAATTGTCAAAAACTCATTTCTTAGAAACCAGATGCGGCGAAGCCTACAAAAATGAAAAGGGTGCATCTGTGTAATCGGGAGAGCTTCTATGAATAGGAGAGCACATTGTGTTGTTGGTGGTGAACGATATTGGAGAAGCATTATTTTTATCATTATTTCAAAATTAAAGACTTGCTTCAGTTTATCAGACATGACCAAATAAATAAAAAGGAGAAAATAAAGTTTTTAAAAGTATCAACTTCTGAAATTTTACAGTAGACTTTTTGATTTTCTTGTTAAACGTACATCTACAAGTAAATTAACATATTTCATCCTTGTGCTATCACATCGTAAGATAGCCGCTACGGCAGGGTCGGAAGGGAGCTACCAAGTGAAACGGCGCACATCTCCAATGCGTGATCGGACCAAAAACCACAATGAGTGTATGAAAGAAAATGTGTGAAGCCATAAATGCAGGCGATTAAAGTAACGAAATAGATGAAAACGACGAAGGAGAAGATAAAGAGCGGCGTGGGATTGAAACTTTTTATATCAGTGAATTCAGTGGTTAACACTTTTAATAAGACTGATAAATATCTGAACGGTGTATGAACTGAAAAGACTGAAAAGAGAAACAAATAAAGATTATTTACATACTATAATAAAAGTGGAATTGATGCATTTTTGTGCGAAAAACTCCATATTATCATAAGAAATTAAGTGAAATTAATAATCTTACTGTAAGTAAAACGGAGATAAAGGGTGCAATTTACAGGATGTAGGGGGCAGCCATCAGACATTTTAATCCATGGAAAATTAATCTAAAAATGATGTCAAGGTGGGAGAGGGGCTTTATTTTACCAAAAGTTAACAGTGATTTAAAACGAGGTTGCTACACACATACGCCCATTTATATAATGTGTAATGTTTTTCTAAATTGGTTCTCACTTTTATCCAAAATTCTGGATAACCCAGATGTATGTTAATTTACACTGATGGTGATATTTTTCTTCGTTATCAAAACAAATTTTCGCTACATTAACAATACCTAAATAAATAAACCATCGTAGAGAACTGGTAACTTCAAATGGTTTTACTTCAAATGATAAGAAAAGTCCATTGAAAATCAACAGAATGGATTTGAATGGTATTAGTTTTTTTCGTTATTTAACAGTGTACTTACAGATGGCACGAAGGGACTTAGCAAGGAAAAAATCTACACCCTGGCGTAGCAATGTACTGGGAACTCTATATAGTAATTAGTATTAATATCAATGAAGAAGGTTCTTGTGGCAACTCGACGCCTTTCAATTAAAAGTACGCTGCATCTGACTGATAATCATGTTTTGTTTCCTTTGCTTTTATTCGACACGAGACTCCTTGGTAAATTCACCTGTAAAGTATCGGTATTTCTAAGTCCGCGTTACGTCTTCATCATCAAATATGGGTTTACGGCTTAATTTATAGAAGTAATATATATTTCTTCGTTGAAGCGCTACTAAAATTCACCTCGCAAGGAGAGCAAGTGCAAGCGCTGCTAAATGCTTTTCGAAATACAAACCTGTTTCGATTCACTGCGACCAAGATCACCTCGAAGAGCAAGAAGAGAAAGTGCATGCTCTGCTCTGAAATCCGGAAATTTGGCTGACAATTCCTAAATAAAAAACATGAATTTCAGATTTTCAACAATCAAAACACGGAACGTGAGCGGTCGTATGATTTTTTACTTTACATATTTATCAAACTTTAATTACTAATTATTTGACAATGTGCCGAATGGACACACACATACCCACCGGGTATCACAGGAAAAGTGAACCGCTTTTTGAGAAGTATTTTCTTCGCAATAGATAAGCCGAATTCATTAACAGCATGCATCAAGAACACGGTAAAATATCAAAAGATGGGAAGCAAATATTATGATAATTATCAAATTCAAAATAGCATGTCAAAATAATCCAATAGTAATGGAGAACTCACAATTTTAGTCTAAGATAAATGTGTCCACGATTTTTCTCTACGACTAAACAAATCTGTTTCTTCTAAGCGGAGATGTTTTTAAGTATTATTTCCACTGCCACCTTCTGAAAAAACTAAAAAAAACCCTCAAAAGCGATTCACTTTCGGAGGTCACCGGACACATATAAACAGGTGAGCAGTTGGGCCGGATTAGGCCCCTAGTTTTATATTTGGTGTTCATCGCCACTAACTGTACTAACAATGCTATCAAAGCAGTCAATCAGAGCCCCCAAAATAAGTTTGCATCAATTAAATAAATTTTAAACCTAGATTTTCCTCAAAAAATATCCTCTTGGTTATTTAAAAGCATTTACTTGATTAAGAAACAGGGATCTCTACTTCTACAATAACTGAAGAAGTTGAGAAGGTTAAATTTGTGATATTTTAATAAGTGAGGTTTGTGCTAATGACACAGGGGGTTTCTAACTTTGGTTTTACTTTGAAAAGGTCAAGGATACCAAAACCAGATATCTTACATAATAATCAACACGACAGCCATAAAACAGAATTTTCCATGCAAAATAAGTTGTGACTTATGTACAACAGCAATTTAACACATTTTTAGGACGTGTAATAAAAACTAAAATATTCTTTATACTCTCAAAATCAGAAGAATTTCAAAAAAACTAAATATGTCATAGTAAAATGATATATTAAGTGACTAAGATCCTATTTACACACCTAATTAATGCATACATTAAATCACATACTATACTGTGGTTAGGAATCGCTTTATTGGTAATGCATTCGATTGGAATCTAATACGTGTCGTTCCTAATACCTGTCGTTCACACTTTCACCACAGGGTTCAAGTAAACCATAATTTGCAACAACAAAATACAAATCGTTGTCGTATTAACAAGCATAGTAAGACCTACATGTGATATCATTCATTGACATTGTGCTACTATCACTCATTCGCAACAATAATGCCAGATTTCCAGAAATGAAGCACAATGTAATGTTAGCACCACAAGGAATGACACCATGACTTTATGTGTTTCTTTGAATGTCACAGGCTTCAAAATCTGAGACTTCAGAGGTTGATAAGGCATCAAAAGAAAACACACAAACCAGTTCAATGTGATTTGGTGACAACTCAAATAGTGGCTTTGGAGTTAAAATCTAGTCAGGAATTGCTCTCTGTAGGCTTGCTACTGCTACCATGCGTTAAACTGCTTCACGAACATTGTCAATAGTTTTTCCTTCCATTTCATGTGAGAGAGAAGTGGCATTCTCTTTTAATCCCTAAATCATTCTCATTTTGAATAAGATTTGTCAAGTTTTCGTGATTATTGCATTTTGCAGAAATGAAATGAAAAAGATTACTTTTGTAGTTCAGAAAAATTGAATTTCATTACGTCATTTAGTAAGTGTTGTTGAAATGTATAAACTGCAGCAGTGTCATGGGTCATGTGATTGCTGCTGCTAGAATAGGGTTTGAGTTACACTGAACTTGTGGCTGGATCAAGTGAAATAAATAGGATGAATACTGGCTGGTGAATTTCGTCAATGGAACATCTGCGAAGCATCTTGGACGTTAAAAGAACAATAATCTGCAAAACGGGGGACTAATTTTGCTTCGTCTTTCCTTAAAGCTTGTTTTCTTTTCTTTGAACAACCACTCTGTATTTTTGTAACATAATGACGTTTTGTCAAGTAAAGGTGACGTTTTCTAAAGGCATAAAAAAAATATGACCAAATCCTTTTCATTTTCAACAAGCTGTCTTTCTGTCCAAATTCTCTACTTCTATTTTATGGTAGAATCAGTGATTTTACCTATTAAAACTTTGACTGCTGTAAATCAAAGCAGTAATTTCAATGGTAGTCTGGTTGGACTGCAAGACTAGGCATTAGCTGGGGCAAGGTAGGCATAAGTAAGAAGTAATGTATGTGTGCCTAAAGCTACAATTCGTTATTAGCGATAGGTATCCAATGCTACATGATCCTAAACCTATAAAGGTGCGCGGAAATTGAGGCAGACTCTTGTTTACCTGGTATAAATTCCTCTTGGTATTTTAGATCATTTTTGAAATCACAAACAATAATTGTCTGGTAAAACAATTAATCCTAAATGTGAATGAGCTGCGATTAGTGCGAAAGACGTACTTCATCTTAGGAGACGATAGGGTGGATATCTAAAGTTTACGATATCTCACATGCAACGTAGGTGTAATTTAGATAATTTCATGTAAAGATGATGGGTGGCTTGTGTGTGCGCGTGTGTGTATGTCTCTGTATGCGAGTGTTCTCTAATCCGGCCACATAAAATCTGTAGGATTTTCACCTTAAATCAGTTAGGGTGACCTTTCATAGGGAATGTCGCTGTAGTCTTTTATTCACACCTGAGGTCAAAGGTCATGGGTGAGGATCTTGAGCTCAAAATCTACATTTCATTGCCATCTCTCAAGACCCATGAGAGTCCCTAAATGATGTATGTTTAAAATGAGGTCACACTGAACTCAAGCTATATACAAGCTGTGTTAAAAAATAACGAGGTAGATCACAGCGCATGTCAGTTTCTAAAACCAATATATGATCATCATCTTCAGATACACCAATTGTCTCATTATAAAAGTTGTAAACTGGTATGGAAGTATTGACATATGCAAAATCTAACAAGTGCTGGATCACAATATGGGAGGATAAAAATCAAGATCTTTTTTCCCTCTAAATATCAAACCATACTACCAAAACCCCTGTAAGTTCATATCTGGAATGATTCATGGTGGAACAGACACCCCGTCAGAACAATTGGGCTGCCCCATGGTAAAATCTTTTGTTGTAGCTGATAAGTATTCAGTAAACGGAACAAAAAAGCTATAAAAAAGCAGGTTTGAACTAATATTTACGAGCAGCTATCTTAATGGTACAAATTTTCCCAGTTTTCACGGACCTTACCCGGATTCGCTGAATTAATACCCGAGAAAATTTATTATTTTTTTCGTCGCGCGAAAATGAGTTCATCAAGGTAAACGAAATGACTTGAAATTAATTCTGCGGTTGTCAAGAAATTCTAAACCAAAGCCATGTTTGTCTACAGATACACATCCTTTTTACCAAAACAACTAAAAGTTGCGTGAGAACTGGCGCAAGGCCATATTAAGGTAAACATCCTGTTGATCTTGCGGCATATGAAATTCCCAGGCCGATAATAGATTGAAAAATATAATTTCATTATTAACGACACAAATAAAATTGCCTTTGTTTGATTTACCTGTACAAATGGTATAAGAGATCAGGTTTGAAATTTTGTTCTTAAGGGACTGTTTGAATTTCGTACTTCTATGACTAAATGACAAGCTTTGTAATCCAAAAATTTATCAAATATCAATAAATGTTGTCGTATGCCTATCTGCAATATCAATGTGAAATTAAAAATGTGAGGAACTACCATGGTTACCTGCTCAATTACTCACTCAGTATATCAATGGCGCCTTGGAACAAGAAAAAGGACGTACATCATCAAAAATAATTGTAGCTAGTGGAGGTGTGTAGCTGCATCAGATTCAAAACTTGGCTAATTCCTTTTTGGATTAGCAGTCTCACTCTCACATGAAGGTCTTACGTCGGAAGAGCACACAGAAGAATTTGATGAGAGCAACAGGAATATTGGGTTTTTTTCCCAGGAAATACCAGGGAAATGTTCAATGTGCATTTATTGCTTAAGTTTAAAAAAAAAAGATGTCTAAGGCCTCCCAGCTCCTGTAGTTCCACCAGATCTGTGTAATGCAACGATGCAATGATTGAAATACCAAAAATACAAAGGTTTGTCTCACAAAAGATAACCAAAATTTCCTTTATGAATGGTAACTTTTAGGTATGAAAATTAAAGCATCTGATACTATATCAAAGTTCAAGAGCAAATTACTAACAGTAATAAGATCAAAAGAGAAATACGTCTGCAAATGCTCATGACTGAAAAGGTACCAAGAATTTAAAAAAATTGCGCCTTCAATTTAGTCCCTTAGATGAACACAGATTTAGGAACCATTTGGAATGAACACTTTCTTCTGCAATACCGTCACTGTGGCTATGGAGCGCTCTTCCGCAGGATTGCAAATATCCCTGATCTAGAAATTACTGGCATACATTCAAGTGTTTCTTACTATTTATTGTTGTAGGAATACCCTGGTCGAAATATTGTAAAAAAAAAAGAAAATTATAATTGAAGCCACACTTCTGTCTTGAAAAAACAAAGCGATTCAGATGACAGTCCTTTAAATAGTAGCAACAACACCATTCTCCAATTAAAACACTTTTTTACTTCTACGATTGATCTTTGTATTGAATTGTAAATGCCATGTGTAATGGGATTTATATGACCACGTGACTTTTACCACTATAAATGGCATAAGTAATGTGTGTTGCTTATGTATATATACAAATAAAAAAGGCAGTACGTAACTAGTAACAAAAATACTGATTGATACACCAATAAATATTAAGAATGACAATAAGAAACCAGATACATACTGATATTTCCAAGGAAACTATACTAGGGTCTTTTAGTTTCAACACTTCTGCAATTGCTGGTAGTATAGCACAGTGTGAACTCGTCTACGAAAAACACATCATACAAAGATAAACATAGGGTTTCGTATTTGTTTATTCTTATATAAATGGGAACTATGAGACAGTTTCATAGTAAACAAAATTCACACAGTTCTAAAGCATATCTCTTGGTATTAGAAAACTCTAAACCAAATAATGTCACATATTGATACCATTAACTGTGCTAGAGAATTTTGGATAAATAATTGGTCAGCAAATTATTGTTGGAAAGAAAACATCTTGGAAACGATCGAAAACTGAAAAACAGAAAAGCATATTCACCACCAACACCAGTACCGGCACCACCAAAATAACTACCAGCATCACCACGACAACAGCACTACCTCTACTACTACTACTACTACTACTACTACTACTACTACTACTATTACTACTACTACTACTACTACTACTACTAATACTACTACTACAACTACTATTACTACTGGTAGTATAACTATTACTACTATTACTACTACTATTATTACTACTATTACTACTACTATTATTATTACTATTGCTACTACTACTACTACTACTACTACTACTACTACTACTACTACTACTACAATTACTACCATTCCTACTGTGGCGTATTCGTCTTTTCACCTGACACTCCTCATGTGCAGCGAGGTTATACATCAGTGGAGCTTTCCGTTTGTTCTGTTCTTTGATTCTTAGCCTAACGTCAGCTACGACTAAGCTGTGGTCAGAGCCTTAGTCAAAACCTGGGTAGGAACACATCTGCTTCATCTGTAACTAGCCAAGATGTAGTCAGCTTGATTTCTGGTGTTTTGGTCCGGTGAGGTCCATGTGAATCTTCTCTTGTAGTGGTTGAACTTAGTATTTGTAATTTTTAGAGTTGTTACTACAAAATTCTATTAGCTTCTCTCCTCTTTCGCTCTCTTCTCCGAGTCCAAACTTTCCAATAGTGCTGGTGTAGTGTGCTTTCTCCAACTTTGGCATTAAAATTACTTGCTATTATCGTCATGCTTCTTCTCCTTGGTGCTTCATCGATGGTTTTCTAAAAAAGCTCATAGAAGGTTTATATTTCTTCCTCGGGTGACGTGCTAGTGGAGCCATATACTTATATGAGCGTCGTATTGACAAGCTTCGCTAGAATTTCTACCGCTAGAATCCTTTCCAAAACTGCTTTGTAAGAGATATCACAGCTTGCCAAATGCTCTGTGAGAATGGCTGTCACCCCTATTTGATGTTCTTCTTTCCCGAAATATATTATCATTTGGTCTGTTTGTGTCGTGAAATGTCCGCTGCCTGGCCATCTGGTTTCTGCGACACCAAGTATGTCTGTGTTACTGAGCTCCATTTCGTGCAGGCCTCCTGGATGTGCTCCTATTTGGTAGAATGTTCTCACATACCATGTGCCCAATCTCAGCTTTTTCGTTAGGTTTGTCTTTTGCCTAGCTTGTGTTTTCGTCTGACTTGCTTGTGTTGTCCGACTAGAAGGCTGAATAGTTTGACTAGGTATAACATTGGATATGTTTCCTGTTTGACCAGAATTGTTTGATGAGGCTTCTCTGTAGGGACTGATTTTTGCGTCTCGGTGAGTGTCGCTGTTCAGCGGATCACTTCCTCGAAAGGTTTGAGCGACGCGCGTCATGTCTGTGCTGTGCCATTACTGTGCTGGCTTTCCGCAGCTGAGGCAGAGTAATCAGGGGCTCTAAACTCGGTACTGTTTGTTATACGTCCCATGATTGCTAGTTGTGTGCTGCAACGTTGATAGCCATTGACCAAGTATAGCCAGTAAGACCAAAGTCCTCTTCTGATCACAGTGTAGCTGGTCTACCATGATCTGGTACATGTACTCTGCTACTGCCCAGAGTCGATGTTATTTGACCCAAAAACTGGGGTAGACTTGGCGAGCATCGGGACATTTCCATCACAAAAGGAATGGGCCCTGCACACTATGCCTTGACAAGGGAGGTGTAACTCAATATTCGGGGGCTCTACTCCTTCCGCACCCAGTCGTAGGCAGGTTTACATTTACTGCCAAGAGATACATATTAGGTTGAACCATCACCAGTATTTTTTACGAGACAGCAACGCAAATTATCAGAGGCATCTCATCAGTGGTTAACCGGCCAGGCCAGAACCAAGGAAAAGACGCTTGGGTCACAGTTTTCTTCTCCTAACTTTGGTTGCACTGGCAACCAAAGTTAATGAGCTCCTGCTACCCAGAGCTAACAGGTGCTCAACCTTGTCTAAGGGTGACCTGGAGGTAGTTGTGGCAAAGGGTAACCCCATTCGCCAACGTCGAAACTCCACAACCGGATACATTTTAACGTCTTACCCAGGACTTCTACCACTACCACTATTACTATTATTATTACTACTAGTACTACAAGTACTATTATTACTACTACTACGTCTACTACTACTACTACTACTACTACTACTACTAATACTACTACTACAACTACTACTACTACTTCTACTATTACTTCTACTATTACTACTTCTACTACTACTACTACTACTTCTACTATTACTACTATTACTACTACTACTTCTACTATTACTACTATTACTACTACTACAACCACTACTACAACCACTACTACAACCACGATTACTACTATTACTACTACTACTATTACTACTACTGCTATTACTACTACTGCTATTACTACCACTACTATTATTACTACTACTACTACTA
>RDPX01000029.1:3638301-3657837 GCA_003991215.1 Morbakka virulenta | reverse complement strand
TACTACTACTACTACTACTACTACTACTACTACTATTTCTACTACCCCTCCCCTTACTACTACAGCTGTTTTTCACCTTGTGATCTGAAATGGGATTACTTTTTAACTACACACCATTGGAGATAGATTTGTTAAAGATGAAAATTCAGCCTCAATTTTTGATGCTTCATCAACTATCTGCTGTGCACAGTCTTTTCTTTCTTCAAATAATCTGAATGTTATTCTCCTACGAATAAATGAAAAAGAATTTTGATGGGAGCAACCAAGAAAGCCAAAGGAAAACAATACTGCCTCTCAGATATTTGAGGGCCATTTACCACAAGCCAGTAAGCAAACAAACAAATCGTTATTTAATTGTAATGTTACTGCCACTTCTTCTTCTTCTTCTTCTTCTTCTTCTTCTTCATGTTCTTCTTCTACTACTACTTTTTCTTCTTCTTCCAAGTACAGTAAAGAATTATCATTTTACACAAAAAGATTACTTTACCTTTTTTTAAAAAACTATACTACTTATCAATGTTAATTACTCTCGAAAAATAGTATCCTTTTATTCGTCATAAAAATTTCTATCTTGCTGTGGCTTGAGGTTCCTGGTTGGTAACTTGGCACAGCTCGCACACAAACATGGCAAAATCAAAACATATAATAATAAAAATATTTAAAAATATTAAAGCTGATGTCGGACTTTGAGTTCCACCTGCGTAAGACAACGTCCGCGAAACTATCGGATTTGTTCCTTAAAATGAATGAAGAAAGAAAGATATTAATATGCGTTATGACGTGCCCGCAGCAACAGAATTTCGATGCGAAGAGAATGGAAATATTAGCCAAATATGAACGATTGGCGTTCGAAACAAGAGGGAGGCATCCTGGTTACAATATTATTGTGATCCCTGTGATAATTGATGCACTGGTGGAATGAAAGAGTTAAGGGTTGTTCTTGAAAAGGTGTTTAAAAATCATAACTTATGAACAAAATTACAGGCGAAAACCAAAGGACGGAGTTAATGGACAGCGAAAATTTTGTTCGTTGGGTCATTTCTGGCCGTACACAAGACCAGGAAAATGACTAATTTGTGTATATAATTAGTTAATAAAAAGAATGATAATATTTTTAATAACAATATCAATAGTAATAACAAAGTTCATGTCCAACATGACAGCCCGCACAGGGAGATGGTATTCACCTGCCAGACGAGAAGACTTAACCCCGGCTACCGACCAGTAGCTTTAGAGGTTAAGCACCTTCCTCAATATGTTGGTGGTTCCAATGATGGTAGATGTTTGGAGTCCACCCAATAATAATAATAATAATAATAATAATAATAATAATAATAAATATTATAATAATAATAATAATAACAATAATAACAAAGACAAATAATAACACTTGCCTTGATAAAATGGCCTTTACATATTCTAAAATGATTCTTTTCTCTGCTGTCTGCATTGTATAATTGTAGTAGCTAAAACAACATAAAAGGGGAAAAAATAGAAAGGAAATTAGCCTCAGAACACAAGCAACACCTGAAATCAAAATCGAATTGATGATAGATTGATATCGAATTGATGACATTGATGACAGAACGGATAATTGCTCTTTACGAAATCCGTTGGTGCACTCACTTTAAACCTTTTATGACCATACGCTTTCCTCCGTCATTCCGTGAGAAACATTTCTCACTTATACGTCTTCCACCCTAATCTTTTGATTAATTATGCCATTCCTTTTTTTGTTTCTATAAATGCGGCAAAAACAAAGCTGATATCGTTCAATGGAGGGTTGAGTTCTTATTTCCCTTTAATAATAAAAACAATCATTCTGGTGTTAACCCTGGCGAGGTTGCTTCTCCTCTTCCAGAACACTAATCAATGAGTATGTTTGGCTTCTCTATTTCTCCAAATCTTTCTAGGAGAAAATTGATATTAAATATTATATCTTTATTATATATTAAATCCATTGGTAAGTCAGCTTGGTCCCAAATAAAATCCAACCTGTGACGTCCTTGCCGTAGGGACCGGGCAACAGCTATGCTGGCTAACAACAGGCTCTGGTAGCGCCAGGATAGGCCCAGCAAGCCACTGGTTGCTTACAACAAACCGCTAGAAATACTCAAAGGAAGAAAACGGGATGGACCAAACGGACTAAGACCCTTGAACGTCAAAACGGATTACGATTCGGCATTCTAAACATTGGTACTATAAAAGACAAAACCGAAGAAGTTGTGGAGATGATGCAAGACAGAAAAATAGATCTAATGGGACTTTCAGAAACAAGGGATAAGATCTCCGCAAGGACAGTGTTATGTTAACAACTACATCTGCTTCAGCAGCAGCGAGGCCAGCGGACAACATGGTGTGGCAGTGATAGTGAGTGACAAAGTTGGACCTTTTGTGAGTTCCTATGAAAGCGTAAGCAACAGGATTGTTAAAGTTAGTATGAAGATGAAGACACAGAAACTATGCATAATACAAGTCTATGCACCGCAGCAAGGGAGACCAAAGCCAGAAAGGGATGAATTTTTTGAGACACTACAATCTGTGATCGATAGAAGCGGGAGCGACGAGGAAGTGTTTCTGATGGGTGACTTCAATGGCCACATTGGCCGCGACAGGGAGGGATATGAGCAGACCATCGGCCACTTTAGTATTGGTGATCGAAATGAACAGGGAGACAGTATTTTGGATCTCTGTTCCCGGAACAACATGAAAGTGCTCAACACCTTCTTCAAACACCAGGAAAGCCATAAGTACACGTGGTATGGATGGAATAATGAACTAGGGGATTACAACAGGAAAACAATGATTGATCTTTTTCTTGGCTCGAGTCTCCGAATTGTTAAGGATGTCAAGGCAATTCCCTCTGTAGCGTTAGACTCCGACCACCGATTAGTGATGATGAAAACTAAGTTTCTTGTGCAGAAAACAAGGCCCAGTAAAAAGGTTAAGAAGATTAACATTGAAAATGTAAATGATGAGACTTTGTTGAAGTTTTGTGGATCTCTAAACAGAGTGGAAGAAGAGAGATCTGAACAGGAAGAAGACCTGAATGAAATGTGGGAAGCTTTGAGGAATGACATACATGATGCTGTAAAGGATTCCTTTGGCTTCAAACATTGTAGCACAAGCAAAAAGAAGAAAACACCATGGTGGGATGAAAATGTGAAGAAGGCTGTGCGAGACAAGACCACTGCTTTTAGAGTATGGATGAAGAAGAGAACACCAGAGACCAGAAGGGAGTATAAAGCGAAAAGAAATCGGGCGAAAGCAGCCAAGAAGGAGGCAAAAGAAAGGAAATGGACGCAGATTTGCATTGATTTGGAAGAAGACCTTCTCAAGAACAAAAAGTTAATCTTCCATATGGCTAAAAACTACAGGAAAGGAACATCTGAAAAGGCCTACAACATCAAGGACTTAACCAATGGCGAGATCCTCACGAACCCAGAAGAGATAAATGAGACATGGAAGGAATATTTCTCAGGTCTGCTCAACAGCCCTGATGAAGCGGGGGAGTACCACCTACCAGAGCCAGACGAAAGAGAGTTGGTCGACATTTCTCAAGCGAGCATCACCATTGAAGAAGTGCAATATGCAATCAAACACTCAAAGCCTGGCAAAGCACCTGGAACTGACATGATACCAAATGAGATATACAAGCTGTCAGAGCCTATCTTAGCTACTAGGGTAACAGAGCTATTTGACAAGGCCTACAAGGAGGGAAGGACACCAGCGGAGTGGGGTAAAGCAATTATTTGCCCAATCTATAAGAACAAGGGCGATCACCAAGCGTGTCAAAACTACCGAGGTATTTCCTTGCTAAACCACATTGCAAAGTTATATGAAACCATTCTAGAAAAGCGGCTACGAGCGATTGCTGAGGATAAACTGGGGCCATGGCAGCATGGTTTTCGTCCTGGAAGAAGTACAACGGACATGATCTTCACACTGAAAAGGATAATGGATAAGCACTGGGAATATGACCAACCCCTCTTCATGGCCTTCCTAGACCTGGAGAAAGCGTTTGACCGTGTACCTAGAGCGAGTCTGTGGAAAATGTTGGAAGATTACCACATCCCCTACCACCTGAGGAGAGCAATCATCAGCACTTACAGCACCAGTATCAGCTCAGTGTCAACAGGAGTAGGAGACAACATCTGGTTTGAGACAAATTCTGGAGTCCGCCAAGGAAGCATCTTATCACCTTTGCTTTTCATAATGTACCTAGACCTAGTTGTTAAAGAGGTCGCTGACGGCCAATCGACGACTAGTGTCCTGGCATATGCGGATGATATTGCGCAACTGGACAGAAGTGAAAGGGATTTGAGAGAACACCTGGAACTGTGGGCTGATAGCTTCCAGCGACATGGTTTAAAACTCAATTTGTCAAAGACAGAGATTGTGGTTCTCAGCAAGCGGAAGATAACAACAAACATTTCATTGAACGATGTCACCATCAAGCAATCATCTACCTTCAAGTACCTAGGCAGCACAATTTCAGAGACGGGACTTATAGATGTGGAGATCAACGAAAGGATAAAGAAGTTTTCGCAGAATGTTGGTCTGCTGTACCGCCTCCTCAAAGACAAAGAAGTTCCTACAAAAGCAAAACAGATCATTCACTCAGGAATCCTCAGGCCTATCCTGCTATATGGTTGTGAAACATGGACAATCAACAAGAATAACATGAGAAGAATTGTAGCAGCGGATATGAAGGTTGTCAGGATGATCAGCGGAGTGACCAAATGGGACAGAAAAAGAAATGTCGATCTATGCAAGAAAATCAGCATATTGCCTATTGACGTGAAAATCAAGAACACTCAAATACAATGGTACGGACATATCAAGAGGAGACCCTCAGACCACCACTTGTCTCTAGCCTTCAATTACGCAGTTGAAGGCACTAGACCAAGTGGCCGGCCACGAAAACGCTGGCACCAGTATCTTTCTGAATATCTTGCAGAGAAGGGCACCACCTGGCAAGAGGTCAACGCGACTGAGCTCTACCTCGACCGTGGCAGATGGTCATCCCTGACGCTTCCTCGCTTACAGGCAACCGCCTACGCTGGAGTCCGGTGAGAAGGTGAGAAGGTAAGTCAGCTTCTAAAAAGGTTGTTTTGCGCTAGAGAGTGTCATATGCCTTGGGCAGTATGTCCTTGCATGGAGTATTATTGTCATAATTGGACAGGTGTACCCTTATCTCAGTTTGATGCTCTTGATAGAGTTCAGAGTGATGTTTGTAACTCGATAAGTCTTAATCTTGCTGCTACTCAGTAAGCTTTGTCTCAACGACGAAATATGGCATATGATAGTCTTTTTCTACAGCTATTGTCAAGGAAAGTGTTCCAATGAGCTCTTCTTGCTGGCACGAACTCAGTTTGCTTCATCTCGTGTAACTCGTTTCTCTGCACGTCTTCATCCTTATGCAGTTGGTGTAGCTCGTAATACGTCTTTCTAAGAATGCAGGTCATTTTCTCGAAGGGCTAGGTTATGGAACTCTTTGGTTTTGAGTGCCTTTTCAATCACATGACTTGAATGTATTTAAGTCTAAGATCATCTGTTCTCTCCTGGCCTAACAATAATTTTTCTGTCTTTCTTTCAAATTTCCACACAATTGTGCCATTGTGCCACTGTGTCTGGTATGGTTTTTATCCACTAAAAAATTATGTTGCTTCCCATTCAAGACGAATCTAAAATTAATATTTATGGTGAAAAATAATGAAAATGTCTCCTGAGATGCAAAAACTAGTTTGGTAGAAAAAAGGATAGGGAATTTATACGCGGTTGTTCGAATTCGACAATCTTCAGAACAGCCAAGCAAAATGGACGTAGTTCTAGTTATCTCTAACAAACTTTTCCTTGTTTTCCAGACTTTCAAGCCTTAAAGTAGATGCATTTTCTTGATTTCCCTGGATAAGAAACCCATACGTTTTCTATACCAAAAACTACCAGATAAAATGTTTGAACAGAAGTATCTTCTTAGCAAACAGTCTTCCTCCCTTACAATACAAAAACATATTTCATCAAACCAGGAGGGGCGGCTAACAGTTAGGAATGACAAAGCAATTATGTTTCGCCTAAGAAACGTGATATCGAGATGTAATCTCCAGACAATTTCTACACATGTAGGTTGATAACCTTATGGTTTCGGGGTTCAATAAAGCTGATGCGGTACCAAATCAAAGTTTATAGCTTATATACATCTCCTATATACACAAACGTCAATAAATACACTACAATACTAGATAGAGGTGTAAGTTCATAATTTACACACACACACACACACACACACACACATATATATATATACAAATATACATATATACATATATACACATATTCATATATACACATATTCATATATACATATATACATATACATAAATATATTGTTTTCAAACATACAAAATAAGTGCATATGTTACAAGTTAATTTCAAAAGAACGCGCAGGTTAAAAGATATATTGTAAATCGTAACGTACCTGGGTTTAATATGGACGTAATCATTTCCGTAATCACGAAGAGTCATAATGATCGTTTCTACGTAAAATGGTGACCCAAACCTACGAAAGAAAAGGAGAATTGAGTAGAGAACCGATTTAATGAATGACGCGTAGCGTCGTTTCTACAATAAAGCTGCTAGACAGATACAACTAAGAAATATGACCTATCTCTCCTGCAATATGAACTTGAAATATAATTAAAAATGTAAAACGTGAAGAATTAATAATAACGAAATAGTGTTTAACCTGCTTTTAATTAAAAATTGGTACTTAGATCATTTGCTTTAGTTTGAGATAGAGGGATAAATTACTGAATAATGGGTGTTTAAGAAAATCATATGTAGATAATTCACTTTTCTTGCGATGCAAAATTAAGATACTGAGTATCAAGAGTTTTAGAAAATCATTCTTTGGTCATTAACAAAATTATTTCCTTTATTACTATTATTTATTATAATAATTATTATCATTATTATCATTATTTTCATCATTATCACAATTATTATTATTATCATCATTACGATTATAAAACATGCTTTACGACGTTTGTGTACTTCAGTCCTTTGAAAAAGCCGGGATCAAGCTATGATCCTGAGGTTAAGTCATAGAAAGGGTCTTCTTAGTAAATGTGCAGTTTCAAGAAGCAAAGTTTTCTGCATTTCCCTGATTCTAATGTAACCAGGTATTTGTTCAACATATCGATTTATTCCTTTTCTGATAAGCCCAAGAGCTCCTATTACAACTGGAATGACAGTCGTTTTAGTATTTCACATTTTTCTGATTTCTGCTTCGAGATCTTTGTATTTTGCAATCTTCTCGATCTCTTGTCGCAACATTTCTTTCTGATGGTACAGTCATATCAATTAAAGTACATAAACTCTTTGATTTATCTTTGATTACGATATCCAGCCTGTTTAGTCTGATTTCTTCGTATGTGTTAATAAGCATATCACACAATACTGTAACACCATTTCCTTCAGTCACTTTGTTTGGTTCATGTTTATACCATTTGTTACTGAGTTGAATCTGGTGGTATTTACAAATATTCTAGTGAATATACGGGAGTCCCTTACCATGTCTTTCTAAATATTCCTTTTTCGCTGACACGACAGACTGATATAATGTGCTCCACACTTTCGTCAAATTCATGGCATAATCTACATTTCGGGTCAGCTCCATTTTTAATAATTTTGTGCTGATAGTAGCGTGTTGCTAAACTTTGATCTTGTGCAGTTATCACCAAACCCTCTGTCGCCGCTTTCAATCCTGAGCTTTGCAACCATTTATGTGTCAATTCTTTGTCTACATCTGCTCTCTGGGTACTGTCCATGTACCGGCTTCTCTTTCCTTCTCTCTTTCATGTTGATTATAATCTGTTCCTTCACTGTTTTTTTAGAGATTTCACTTTCTTTGTAATTTGCATGGCTTTTTTCATTTTCAGTACTCTCCATTTGTAATCCCATTTCCCTTTGAAACCTTGTTAGCTTCTTTTTGGATCGAATATAACTTCTTGTCGCTTTCATGTTTATATACTTGTTTCAACAGCTTGTCATTTGTTTCTTTCAGGTACGTTTCTAAACCTACTGTGCTTGTTTTGTAAGTACATTTTAATTGTATCAGCCCTCTAACTCCTTCCTTTCTTGACAGATATATCCTTTCTACATCTGCTTTAGGATGATTCATTCTGTGTATTGTATTATTTTTCTCGTCTTGGCATCCGTTTTTCTGATTTCTTTCACCCAAAGCTTAATGACAGTGATCCTAACTTTTCAGGATCATCTTAATTCTTCGACAGTATTCTTTTCTGATCTTTTCTTTCACTGTTGCGTGTTTGATATCATGGCCTTCCTCTACGCCTAAATATTTATATGTGCCTTCTTGATCGAGTTCTTGAATAATCGTTGTAGCATCTAGCTTTATGCTTGATGTATTTGTCAGTTTTCCACTTTCAAAAGATGCTTTGGCACATTTGTCCAACCCTAATTGCATTTGAATGTCATCACTAAATATCTTTACTGTGTTCAAAAGTCCTAATTGATTATCGTTCTTTGAGTACAGTTTCAGGTCATCCAAGTAGCACAGGTGATTCAATCGTCTCTTGCTAATTTCATATCCCAATTCAGTTTTATTTGGTAGATTGCTGAGAGGTGCAAGAGATACACGGATTAGGAGAGGAGATAATGAGTCTCCTTGAAATATTCCATTTTTAATTCTAATAGGATTTGTTGTTATGCAACCAGAGGAGAAATTAAGTATCATTATTGTTTGCCATGTATTCATGCTGTGTTTCAATTATTCGATTATATCTGGTGAAACTTTATAGATTTGCGTTTCTTTAATAATGCAACTATGAGGAACATTGTCAAAGGCTCTTCTGAAGTCTATCCAGGCACTATTCAAATTATTTATCTTAGCCCTTCAATCCTAAAGAATCACTCTATTTAAAAGAAATTCCTTTCTGTTCAGCTGGTAGTAAATTGTTTTCTTGTGATTTTATGTGACTGGTCTATAGTTTTTTAGATTATTAATTTCTTGTGTTTTGGGCAATAAGTCAGTTATTCCTTGTGTTAACCATCTTGGATTTTTATCGCACTCTCTTACTATCTGACGATAACATCTGTAATTTCACCCCCAGTTAAGTCTTTCCATTCTTGTTCTGGTGAATTTTCATCGATTTCTTCTTGCAGTTCTTATCCATTCTTGCAGCTCATTATTATGTTTATCATCTTTTAAATTTTTGTTCCAAAACAATTCAATTCCGTTTCAACTGGGGGGCTTATTAACTTACATTTGATTTTTTCCTAGTGCTCGGTAGAATACTTTGGGGTTAAATTTAAACATTCTATTTTGTCGAAACTGTTTATTCCTTTTCTCAAATCTTCTTATTCTTTGAGCTTTTGCCAGAATCTTCTGAGTTACCTTTCCTTTCTCAGCATCTATGTCTTTTTCTTTCTTAATAGTGTATCTTCTCATGATTGCTCTCCTTCTTCTTTCACGTATCACATTATCTTTCGTTAACTCTGTGAGAATCAATAAATCGCCTCTCATTCTAGTAATTTCCTTTTCAATTCTTCTTTCCACGCAGGTTCTTTTCTCTTTGATTTTCTTTCTTTCTTAAATCTGACGCCTTTGTTTTCAGTTAAAACTGCTTTAGTTGCGTACATTAGTTCATTTATTTCTGTTTCATCTAATGGCTCGTGATGTTTTTGTTTGATGTTGTTATCAATTCTTTAGACTTCCGGTCTTTGTTGATATTTGGTAGCATAATTATTTTTTTCTAAAAATAAAATTTCTTCCAATTTATCTGATAGTTGTTGTTTCATGTCAAATGTTTTTCACCCTTCTTCGTTTTGTTCTGATTAAGACAAAGGCGTACAATTTCCTTTATTATTATGTGTCATCTTATCATCTTCTCTTGCTATATTATTATATATACTTGCACTGATTTCATTTTTTGTCGTATCTGTTTTTTGGTGGTTTCTCCCAATATCTGTTTTTATTCTTTCTGGTTCAGGTTCCGTTATTCTTTTATTTTTTAATATGTCTCTCCTTACATTTTCTAGCTCATTTGCATCTATGTTAGTTCTATTATCAAAATTCATCCTTCTCCATATCTGGTAGGTATGGCTTGTACTATTTTCGTTAGATGGTTGCTTAAGTGCCTGGTAATAAATTGTCATGACGTGTTTGTGTTCCTCCACTTGTCTTTTTTTCTGTGTTATTTGGCTCACAACTTTGCAATCTTGAGGACCTACGTGGGAATTATTCTCATTACAGGAAGCCTCCAGAGTCGGGAAGTTGGAGGAATGAGTCCCAGTAGTACATATTTCGACCCAAGCCCAGTTCATCACTGGGGAACGCGTTCCTTGTTTAACTGCGCGACGAGCGATGTTAGACGATTTTCTGTGATTATTTTCCATAAATAATCACATATAGAGAGTGTTGAACTTAAAAAATAGGCTTTCTATGATACCCGTATTTACCTTAAATCCAACATTAATTCCTAGGTCTTTTACCAACCCTTTAAGGCTTCTCCGAACTGTATCTACTGCGCCAACCATTATAGGAATGTCCACTTCATCACATTTCCATATTTTCTGAGTTTCTCCACTTTCCTGACTTTCCTCCAACTTTTGTCTTTCAAAGTAAGGTTTGAAATTTGAAGCGATTTTTCCTTTAGTAACACACCTACAACTAAGACCGTTTTTCCTTTTGTTAAGCAACCTAGAATTACCCTAGTGGCTAAACTTTCATTCAATTTTTCTAAGGGTAAGTGCTGTGCCTACCAATGCTTTTTGAGCTACTTCAAGCTTTCTCGAAACTTTCAGCTCTCCAAATGCCTTTCAAATCCGCTCGAAGCCACTTCTACGCAAAATTTATTATTGGTGTAACAACAATACATGCTTTAAAACCTTCCAACTTCGTCTTTCAGCGAATGGTACTTTTCCGATTTTCCAAACTCCTTCAATTTTAAACGTATATGCAATGCATCTTTTCTTTACATTTACTATATTAATAAAACCTGTCATCTATATTCTGCCGGATCCGCCAGCTCATCCTTTTACGCAAATTCTAACGATATGGATCCCAGACTAAGTAGTACAGTAGTGAGGGGGAAAAGTCAAGAGTTATCTTCAAGACCACTTAACTTTGCAGTCTATTCCAGGCAAAATGGGTGGTATAGGTAATGACAGAGATTATCAAACTACGGGAAAGAATGAAGAATAAAGTTTTAAACGAATATATTATCAATAGGTTTTTTCTAATTCACCTTTTCAATTGTTAAATGACTTACCATTTCCTTGTTATCAAATCGGACAAATATTTTTCCAGGTCAAGGAAAATGCCATCCAACAATATGCTACAGCTAAGAATGGAATTAATACAGAATTTAAATAAAATTACAATAATTATTCATCATCATCATCATCATCTTCATTATCATCATCATCACTTTTATTTTCATTAGCATTCTTATTCTTCCAAAGCTATTAAAGAATGCTTTAAACGTCTAACATATCATGTAATTGTTATAAAAAACGTGAACCTGTTTTGATTCTGAATCTTATTTTTGCAAATTTACTTCCTTCGTTTTATACACAGCCTTATGATATTGATGTCAGTCTGACAAATTTTAACCATCAATATTATAATCATNTTTTTTGTCGTATCTGTTTTTTGGTGGTTTCTCCCAATATCTGTTTTTATTCTTTCTGGTTCAGGTTCCGTTATTCTTTTATTTTTTAATATGTCTCTCCTTACATTTTCTAGCTCATTTGCATCTATGTTAGTTCTATTATCAAAATTCATCCTTCTCCATATCTGGTAGGTATGGCTTGTACTATTTTCGTTAGATGGTTGCTTAAGTGCCTGGTAATAAATTGTCATGACGTGTTTGTGTTCCTCCACTTGTCTTTTTTTCTGTGTTATTTGGCTCACAACTTTGCAATCTTGAGGACCTACGTGGGAATTATTCTCATTACAGGAAGCCTCCAGAGTCGGGAAGTTGGAGGAATGAGTCCCAGTAGTACATATTTCGACCCAAGCCCAGTTCATCACTGGGGAACGCGTTCCTTGTTTAACTGCGCGACGAGCGATGTTAGACGATTTTCTGTGATTATTTTCCATAAATAATCACATATAGAGAGTGTTGAACTTAAAAAATAGGCTTTCTATGATACCCGTATTTACCTTAAATCCAACATTAATTCCTAGGTCTTTTACCAACCCTTTAAGGCTTCTCCGAACTGTATCTACTGCGCCAACCATTATAGGAATGTCCACTTCATCACATTTCCATATTTTCTGAGTTTCTCCACTTTCCTGACTTTCCTCCAACTTTTGTCTTTCAAAGTAAGGTTTGAAATTTGAAGCGATTTTTCCTTTAGTAACACACCTACAACTAAGACCGTTTTTCCTTTTGTTAAGCAACCTAGAATTACCCTAGTGGCTAAACTTTCATTCAATTTTTCTAAGGGTAAGTGCTGTGCCTACCAATGCTTTTTGAGCTACTTCAAGCTTTCTCGAAACTTTCAGCTCTCCAAATGCCTTTCAAATCCGCTCGAAGCCACTTCTACGCAAAATTTATTATTGGTGTAACAACAATACATGCTTTAAAACCTTCCAACTTCGTCTTTCAGCGAATGGTACTTTTCCGATTTTCCAAACTCCTTCAATTTTAAACGTATATGCAATGCATCTTTTCTTTACATTTACTATATTAATAAAACCTGTCATCTATATTCTGCCGGATCCGCCAGCTCATCCTTTTACGCAAATTCTAACGATATGGATCCCAGACTAAGTAGTACAGTAGTGAGGGGGAAAAGTCAAGAGTTATCTTCAAGACCACTTAACTTTGCAGTCTATTCCAGGCAAAATGGGTGGTATAGGTAATGACAGAGATTATCAAACTACGGGAAAGAATGAAGAATAAAGTTTTAAACGAATATAATATCAATAGGTTTTTTCTAATTCACCTTTTCAATTGTTAAATGACTTACCATTTCCTTGTTATCAAATCGGACAAATATTTTTCCAGGTCAAGGAAAATGCCATCCAACAATATGCTACAGCTAAGAATGGAATTAATACAGAATTTAAATAAAATTACAATAATTATTCATCATCATCATCATCATCATCATCATCATCATCATCATCATCATCATTATCATCATCATCACTTTTATTTTCATTAGCATTCTTATTCTTCCAAAGCTATTAAAGAATGCTTTAAACGTCTAACATATCATGTAATTGTTATAAAAAACGTGAACCTGTTTTGATTCTGAATCTTATTTTTGCAAATTTACTTCCTTCGTTTTATACACAGCCTTATGATATTGATGTCAGTCTGACAAATTTTAACCATCAATATTATAATCATTCATTCATTACAGTTATTGGATCAGGTTTATCAACATCAGTTTAGGATTCAGCAATGCGCTTTAATGAATGCTTTGATGTGAGAGCAAGCAAACCTCTGATTAGGTACCAAAAAACCCCCAAAAACCAAACAATTTCCAACGATTTTGGCCAATTCCTTTGGCTGTCACTTCGGAATTATTGTTTTGAAGCGATTCTAATGACGATATATGGGCACTGTATTACAATGTACAATAACATAACTACTAAAAGTAAATAAACAATGGTCAAGACACCGTTGGAAATCCCGGAGAGATTAGAGATACCAACATAACCCCAAAACACTAATTTCGAGCTACTCGAAAATCTATTTAAGAAAAACCTCGCTTACACAACAGTCCATAAACTCAAAAACAAGACCATGGACCAGTTTTCTGTTTTAGACACCCATGTGGTAGACCAATGGGGTGCTAATCTAGCCCAAGTTGTAAATATACAAAAGCCTTTTTCTTCGATAGCCTGCCTTCTCAGGTATTTCTGTTTTCTGAATGACTCTTGTTCCCTAATTCCTAATGGACACTGGGTTCTAATTAAATTTGACTATCTTCAAAGTTGCATTACATTTCTCTATTGTTTGCTCGACCACCAAAACAACCCTAATTGCATTTACACCTGCCTCCATAACCAGGTTTTAGGTTCAAGTACTGATAGCACCATATTCCAGTTGTTTAAGACGCCTTGTGCACGTAGTGAGATACTCACGTTTGCATATCTGAAGCCATCTGTCTATCTGTCTGCCCAACCATTAACAACAGTGTAATATTGCTTTGGGTGTAAATTAGACTCAGGAATAAGACTCGAATCTTCAGTATGGCTTATGACCGAGCTACGTCCGTCCTGAGTTCAAAGGAAATTTACAGTGTTTGTGGTCTATTTGGTTTGGAAACCTATTATATACAAATACATACTGATTTGGTGTACCAGATAGGCCTGGCGAATGAATTGAAAATTACTTTGGGTGCAGTAGCACGATACCATTCGGAAACTGCCCTAGAAATTGCATTTTCAAATTTATTGGAAACCAGATCTATTCGGGGCAGTTTGAGATATATGGGGTACTTTTGGAGGCCCTGTTTAACAGAATTTCGGAACCTGTATACTTTATACCGAATAATTTTTAGTAATACATTGTTATGGTAACTGTTACTGAACAGTATTTGCTTAATTTTACAAGGCAAACAATGCAAGAGAAAATACCAAATTGTCAACTGTGATTCAGATATAGCACAGCAACTATTGCCAAACGGTGAATGCAGTAAAAAATATTGAGATAAAAGAGTTCAAATTAATTGGCAGAGCTAGTGGTGAGCTTTCAACAATCCTTCTAGTCTTTTTGTTTTTCTTCAGTCAAGCACCAAGAGTGGCGGGATTTTCTTGATCCTCTCTTTGATTTTTAGTATTGATAAAAACAAAGTCGATTTGAGCTGTTTTATCATGACACCTTGGTCCAACTGAGAGCAAGTCAAATAACTATCGACCAAAATAAACGTCATTTTAATTGGGATTTTCAAAATTCTGTATCATAAATCGTTCATTTAACTAGTAAGTAATTACAATGTACGTAAGTATCCATATATATATATATATGGTACATTCGATTCGGTTAACCGTATTAGAGTGCTCGATACATAAATGCAGAGCGTAATAAAGGAGATAAGTTGGAAAGAATAAAAAAACTACACTATCCATTTTTCGACAAGCCTGTTTCGTGATTTTACTCACTCGTCAGGAAATGTACATTTCATGACGAGTGAGTAAAATCACGAAACAGGCTTGTCGAAAAATGGATAGTGTAGTTTTTTTATTCTTTCCAACTTATCTCTTTTATATATATATATACATATGTACGTATGTAAGTAAGTAGGTTGGGGATACCATCGATCCGAAAAAGAAATCGAAAAGGCATCCTAAGCACATTTGTTCAACGAATTTACAGAGCTGTACATGAACCAATAGCGACCTAACCTGATATCTTTGGGCATTATAGTTTTGGAGCGNTGGTACATTCGATTCGGTTAACCGTATTAGAGTGCTCGATACATAAATGCAGAGCGTAATAAAGGAGATAAGTTGGAAAGAATAAAAAAACTACACTATCCATTTTTCGACAAGCCTGTTTCGTGATTTTACTCACTCGTCAGGAAATGTACATTTCCTGACGAGTGAGTAAAATCACGAAACAGGCTTGTCGAAAAATGGATAGTGTAGTTTTTTTATTCTTTCCAACTTATCTCTTTTATATATATACATATGTACGTATGTAAGTAAGTAGGTTGGGGATACCATCGATCCGAAAAAGAAATCGAAAAGGCATCCTAAGCACATTTGTTCAACGAATTTACAGAGCTGTACATGAACCAATAGCGACCTAACCTGATATCTTTGGGCATTATAGTTTTGGAGCGTCTTGTTGGTATATAAAGTATATTTGATAACATTATCACATATACTATCACTGTATTACACCAATAAACATTCCGGGGTAGATATATCCAAACCAACTACTGGATGAGTTTGACTATCGAATCATGTCAAACCATGATGTCTGTTCAATTTTGAAGATTCTCATTTTTTAGTTTTAGGCAATGGTGCTACAGAGTAATTCATCTTCGGCTGATAGGAGAAGATGGATTACTCCTTAATGCCAGTTAATGCCAGCCATTTAATCTGGTATAGGCAGAGCTCGTGAAGAGCTGGGGATCGGGTAAGGGTTGTTTATTGTCCACTAATCCAACTCGAATCCAAATACAAAAATACCTCTCTGACATTAATGGTTACAATATCCATGTTACCATACCTACCATTCTTTAGCAAGATCGTCAATAGCAAATAATAATTCTGAAAATTCTTTTTCTCGATCTTCAGCAAATGCTTCCAGTGTTAATTCAGCTTTAACTTGATTCTATAAAAGAATTGATGTAATTCATGAAAATTATTTTTCGGTGTACTGTAACACCTTAAAAACTCAAATCCACGCCATTGGAAGGGCGGTTTTATTTCCTCAAAACAACAGAAGTGAAAGGCTTGGCAAATTCCTCTGAATTGTAAACAGTACTTACTTACTTATTAATTATACAAATTCGGTGGTATAAACATAATTCTTGTTTCAGCTCTCATGATTTAACATAACATTCTGTAGCTCAGCTTCCTGGAGTGCCGTGTCATCCTCAATGATGTTTCTGAGTGTCAACTTTTATCTGCTAGCCTTTCTGTCTTCATTTAGAGTATAAATAGTAGTCTACTTGCAGCATCCTCTTGTCTTGCTACATGACTGGCAAGGGCCAGCCACCATTGTTTTATGACTAGAAATAGTATTTAATCATCGTGTTATAATTGTGTCTACATAGAAAACGCTGCATACTAGATCAGAGAACAGAGATTCATGTATGATACAGCATCGTTAGTATCGAGTCGTTCTTTAGTATTCCATGAGCATGTCCGTAGAGGTAAAACCAGTCAAACGTGCTACAGATATCATTGCCTGGCTGAAAAGCGTAAAAGTGGAGAAAGATCCCCTTACTTGGGAAAGAGTGACAAACCACGACATGAAAAAAAACCCTATCGGATTAGGCTCACATTAGAGAGAAACAGAAGGTTGCAGACCCGGCCAACCCCAAGATTAACAAAATAGTGGTCATCAAAGATGAGCAAATATATTTCATATTTATAATTGATATTACCAATTGCTATGCGTTTTCAAAGAGGACCTGCAAAAATCATTCACTACCCATGATATTCATAAAATCTAGTGTATTAACTGAGGTATTGGGTCTAGATTCTCAATCAGTTATTTTTTAATGTCCAAGGTTAAGCTGTAAGACGACTGGACAATATCTTCGTGCACTCAGCTGCTCTGAAAGCACAATGCCAGGAAAACCGTACGAACAGTTTTACCTTCAGCTTAAAGAAAGTTAAAACTTTCTTACTTTTTTACATACCATTGCACTAGATACTACTCAAAATATAGCATAAAGAGGCAGTAAGGTAAATTATTTGTATATCCCTTAATGTTTTATATGACATAGCACTGAAAGGACTTAGTGGACCGACAGACTAGCTCTCCAACTCTTTTTGTCTATTGTCAAATTTAGGGCTGCACTCAAACAAAGGCTTGTCCTCTCCAGAAAGTCATACTTTCACTGTTGTTAAGTCTAACCTTAATGTCTCCTATCTTGAAGCATTGCTAAAATTACTATTTTCTCAAGAAATTTCTTCCTCGTTCTGTGGCTAATGTATCTTAGTTTTCTTAGGGTGATTTTTTCCGATGATGTTATCCGCTGCACTTATAACATGTTCAACACTCTCTTATTGGTCTGTTTTTATGACAACAACAGAGGTCGTAGATGTGAGAACTTTATCATGTCATGAGTCGTAAGCTTTTTCCGAGCTACGTTTCGAGAGAAGTATCTCTCGAAACGTGGGTCAGAATCATTGTGTTTAGTGGGCTTGTTAATGGGGAGGTTTTCACTAGGTTGGCTTTTTGCAGTTTATGGGACACAGTCATAATAAAAAAAATTATGGGACACAGTCAAAAATGGTAAAGGTCAATCTATTTTGAAAAAAGTATTTATTTAACTCTGGGTGGAGCTTATTCAAGCTAGTATTCTAATAGGGATGGGGTGTTGTTTAGTGAAAAATGAAAACAAAATAAACCAGAAACCATTGAAGACCATTAACTAAACAATAAATAAGAATTACGTGAACTTCAAAGTTTAAATGTCCAGGAAGCGCAATGTATTGAATAAATTCGATAAAAATCAATGAAATGATTAGTTATATATTCAGCAAAAATTATGCCAATCATCTATTAGTAAATAAGTGGTCGGATCAAGTCTTTTCTTCAAAAAGTAAGACATGTAACCCAGTCTAATCTGCCTTACGGTCAGGTCGGTGACTCAATAACTTCCCCAACTGATTTTCGGCAAAATAAGGAAGGAGATGTGGTCAAGAAAGTGGGCAAAATTCAAGCCCTGTCAGGGAATGGATATGGCTTTTACCAGTTAACAGCCACTAAGTGGTGTCAGTGGTGAATCTAATATCCTCAAAAGGTATGATTTGAAGCGAAAAAGAAAACCTTACTGTGTCCTTCGTCACGTACAGAAATTAAGGAGCTCATCGGAAAAAAATATGTTATGCCTCAGTCATAGGTTCTGGACTGCTTTAACGTCCCACGTTGTATAAATCAACGATCAGAGAAATAAAAGTAATTTAAAGATCCACAATGACGACTTCCAATCGACCCCCTAATGTGATAATCGTTTTATTGTAAAGAAATGTTAATGCAGATATAGATGCGTGGAACGTGACAAGTGAATTCCCACCTGTACAATTCCCATCGACAAAAACATCGCAGCGAAGTTCCAGCCAGAAAACGTCCATAAGGGCAATGCCCATCTATCTCTGATAATTTTCCGACAACCTCTTTTAAATTCATTTAGCGGTAAACCTAACTTCTTTCATGAAAAACCCTGCATACATGCCAAATTTATTTTTAAAAATTCTGAGATATGGTGGCAGTATAGCTAAAAAACGATAATATGCAGGAAAAAGGCTTTAATGGTACGTCCTTAAGCAAAATCACAAGTATCAATAGTCATTGCATGATTAACGTCATGATTCATCGCGGTTTAAGGTCCCTTAATATAATATTTATGAAAATAAAACAAAACTTCTCTCCAATAGGAGAAACGTTTATCAATTCCTCTATATCATAGTTACTTCAATAGATGTAAGAGCTTTATCATGTCATGAGTCGTAAGCTTTTCCTGAGCTACGTTTCGAGAGATACTTCTCCCATCGTCAGGCTACTGAAATGATTAGATACGGCTATTTTATACTTTGGTAGTGCGGACGTGAGTGAAACAATCCATTCCTTGCAATGCAGCAATCACATCAACAGTATATCCTACACCCTTCCAGTAATATGGCTTCCAGCACTGAAGAAAGAAACACAACAAACACAAAAAACACAACATAGGTATGGCGCCACTTCCCGAAACAACTCCAGCCCTGTCTACACTCACGTCCGCACTACCAAAGTATAAAATAGCCGTATCTAATCCTAACGATGGGAGAAGTATCTCTCGAAACGTAGATCAGAAAAAGCTTAC
>RDPX01000029.1:3613782-3623815 GCA_003991215.1 Morbakka virulenta | reverse complement strand
AAAATAAAAAATAAGAAATAAAAAATAAATGAAATAAAGGATAAAAAGTGTACACAGTCGACAGGATTCGAACCGGAAAAAACCCATATGATTTCTAATCAGATGCCTCAACCAGTCGGGCATGACTGCTATGATGTTAGAGGTCATTTTTCACGTCACACCCCATGATTCCAACAGTTAACATTTCCTTATGTACTGTACAGTTAGGCCCTGAACTTTCCACCCTCACGAAGTTCCAAAAAGGTACTTGTCTGACTGGTTAGAATTTTGCACAATTTTGCTCAGAGTGGTGATATTTCATAATAAAATTTTAATTTCTGACCAGTCAGGCAACTACAAGTACCTTTTTGAAACTTCGTAAGGGTGGAAGTTTCAGAGTCTCACTGTACAGTACATAAGGAAATGTTAACTGTAGGAACCATGGGATGTGACGCGAAAAATGACCTGTCGGAAGAACTCCATGCGAGCGAAGTGAGTGAAGACTAAATAAACAGACAGCAATCAAGGCGGTCCTTCGGTATAACAGTTATAAAAATATATAAATTAAGTGCAACAGAAAATATACAACCTATACATATATATAATATATATAATATTAATATTATATATAATATATATAATATTAATATTATATATAATATATACTTTGAGTTGAGCAAGGCCGATGCAAGGCCTCTCTAAAAGCGTGGAACATGAGCCCCACCAGTACCTGTGACTGCGGCAGTGAGCAAACTATGGCACACCTCATGTCCTGTAGCGTCGCTCCAAAGTGCACCGCGAACGACCTTGCCAATCCTAGCGACGCAGCAGTGGCCTGTGCCACTTTCTGGAGTAAAAAAATCTGATATGATGACAGCCGCGAGACTCGACGAAGAATAAGAATATATATATAAATATAAAACCTATACAAAGAAAAACGTGTGTGTAAACTGTTCTCGAAACAACGTCTGTCACTTTAATAGCTATCGGTCCTAACAGCTGAAGCATAAAAGCTACGTTCTCACCGACATCCCTTTTCACAAATCCATCTTTGACTTTAAAGCAGATTAATTGTAACAAAAATATCCATAAAAGTAGGATGCACTTGGAAGTCTAAGATTTTACGGGAAATTAGTTTTCTCTGACTTCTTCAGCTCGTGTTCCTCCTTATTACGTCTTTTTCAGTGTATCAAATTATACGTTACTTCTCCTGATTCAAATAATATATGGTAATAGTTTAATGTTCAAAACAACAAAAAAACACGAGATAATAAGTGGCACAAAAGTACGGAAGACGTTTAGACCAATGGGATCTTCTTCATGTGAAAGGGGATGAAAGGCATGGTGGTTGAAACTTTGTGCTCCGTCACTTATTTCTACAAGGTTCCAAAGATACACGAGAAGCTAGAACTTATTTTTTTTCTTCTACACTGTATCCAAGTAGTCTGCACCCATTTATGATATTATATTCTGAGGTGTATCAACTCTGCCTCTCTGTATTCAGAAGTCATCGCTTTCTACAAAAACAATCAGCAGGGCATGTCCTCACTAAGGTTGCGGAGGGTTCCATTTGTTAGTAACAGTGTCACGAAACTCTTCTCTAATTTTCAATACCATCGTATTTTACGACGGCTTTAGCGTGAATGCCCACATTCATTTGACTGTTTGGCCCTTCCGTTTCTAAGTATAGCATCTTGGTGGATGTTAAGTGTTGCGATACTGGCAAGGCTAAACGAAGCTGACAGGGCTGTTGTTTTGGATGTGCCTCGAGAAATAAGGTTTCAAAAATGATGCTAAATGCTCTTGTAGTAAAGCTATATAAACAATAGTAAACATTAAACGTAACTGGGGCCTACTGTATGAGACACTTGTTCTGTAAGTAAAAAAACATGGTGCGAATGACTTTGAGCTCTCATATTTGCATTACCTGTTGTTGACTGCTTTTCGAATCACTGCAAGACAGCGTTGTTTTAATAACTTTGGTCTTCCAGGAGGCAGAAAGTTTGCCTTTTTCGCTAGCTCAGTAGCCCTCTTATCTGTCCTGCATGGTGAGAAAATAGAAATAAAATGAGTGGAAGCATGAGTAAAGGTAGTAGAATACAAGACATCTAAAGATAAGGAGTGAAATTTTAAGTTGTTTTTCTTCGTTTTTCTTTTTCTCCTCCTCTAGTGCGGCAGCCACTTAGATGCAAGGCTATTTAGGGGGGGTCGGGGGAGGGGTGTTAAAAATTCTCATAATTTCTTGTTGATCGGCTTTATTCTTAATCCACCTCAACATTCGGGAGAATGCAAAAACTCAACAGTTTCCATCTCTTGCGAGGCAACATGTTATGGAATTAAAATTTGATTTCAACTGAAAACCCTTGGCTAAATCTAAATATGCAAGACACATTAACAACCATCGTTAAATGTCAATTTCTGTGACATAATTACAACTTTTGCTAAATCCTAATTTCTCAAACATACGAACAATTTCTAAGCATAACACATCAAAACGTATGCTATCGTTGCAATATGATGTCAATGAATATTTTAACAATTAAAATACAAATAAAAAAGTGAGCGACGAATGATAAAAATTGACAAATATTACGAGAGGATATTGTAAAGGGAGCTCTTTTAGAAAACAATAAGATGGGGCAGTAGCATCTCTACATTGGAATGTATCAGGTTGTGCTCCATTTGTTTGTTAAAAGAACGTTTAAAGCGGGTAACAGGCAGTAAATATTTGAGAGCTGGAATAATATAGACAGCACTTTTCAGAAATCCCCAAATCCATTAAATAGTTTTTAAAATTTTGCTTTCTACAGAAAGTTTTTACTGCTTAATTCTCTGCCGAGGCATATCCTATTCCATGACGATGAGCTAGCTGTTCTTCAAAAGTACCTGACACGTTAAATATAAGACTTGTATAAATTACATACAAACATATATATATATATATATATATATACTCAATCTGCAGACAGTACCATTTCTCGCCCTTTGTGGGCTCATCAGTGCAGCACAGAGCTTCTGAGACATAACTCTTCGGCCATATTGCCGGAGCAAACACAGCTTAAAGAGTTATTGTGGGGTCCTCTCAGAGTGCTCAAACCACGCATGCACAGTGAGCACTGCATTACGCTAACAACAGGTCCCCAAATCTCAGATAGAGTGCTTAGCCAAACTTTCGTAAGGGAGTGTAATATAATATTATATATATTGAGACATCGTACTACATGATAAGAACCACCTGGTGGTCCAAGACCATTGAGGAACCAAAAGCCAAGAAACAATCGTAAATAACTAATCACACATAACATAAATGATCAAAACTTACTGAAACTACATAAACAAACTTTGAAAATTTGATCGTAGCAATTCTGTCATCATCTTCAGGTACATATTAACTGTAGAGCTGCTTCGGTACTTCTCTCTCTCTGCCTCTCTCCTCTCTTTCCCTCTGTCTCTCTCCCTCAAACACACATACACAGATACACACACGCACACACGTACACACATGCATACATACATATATATATATTTATTTATTTATATAGTTTGTGTGTGTGTGTATCTGTCTGTTGGTCCGTCTGTAACGAAGGAAAGAGTCCAGGAATATTTATAAGCCCGAAATTTGAAGACATAACCACAATCTCCAGCTATTAAAACTGCTAATATAAAAAGGGAAGTTTTTGAAAGTTGGCAGAATCGGTGAGAACGGAAGTTTGACCAAAGGGTGGACGCTGTGAGCTATTTCCCACAAAGAAAATTCATCACTCACCTTTCTTCTCTCTCAACGATACGAAGAGCTGTTACAAGCCCTGTTGGATTGCTTCTTGCTGCGCTCATGGTTTGGGAAATGACTGTAGACACTTGTTTTCCAAGACGTTCCTTTCAAAAAACAAATATTGCAGGTGATTGAATGAAATTAAAGAATTTAAAATTTAAACCTTACAATGATTATTGTGTAATGTTCATTCTGTTATATTTCATCCTGTTTATGAAAATATCTTACAAAATTCCACATTCAATCTCGAAATTATCAAATTATGGTCTGGTTTTGAAAAGGCAAAAAATTTACAGCACAAAATTTTTGGGAAATCGACGAGTGAAAATATTTTTAACACAGGCCTGAGAACCAGGCGTATCCGAAGGAATATTTTGCACTAGACCTGCCTCTCACCGCGTTCAAATCCCGTGGAAAATATATTGCTAATTAAGATGACTTTCTCAAAACTTCCCAAAGCAGCTCGTCTAAAAGCTCTGAAGAATTTTCATTCCCTCATCAGCTTGAATAACTTCACCGAACTTAACCCGCTACGCAATCACCAATACAAACTATGATGAGCCAAATCACATTTCTGGCATCACACAACTACGTATGCCATAATGAACCTGTGAGTGTAGATTTGCGATTTCACGGCCGCTCAGTCATAAAAATACCACTGGAGAAATCCCAGCCATTTTGCAGCTTCGTTTGATTTTGAGTTCCACTTTTCCAAATTTTTATCGCCAAATATAGCAGGTAAAACCTAATTCTTTTTCGGTGAGCACAAATGTTGTTGGCAAAGAAGAGCTATCTTGGTTGAAAAACAATCGAAATCACTTAATGTAGAAAGAGCAGAAGTGGAAGACCAAACCTGAGATAGAATAACTGCATAAAGAACACTTGACGTCAGCTCAGACGAAAGGGATAGCTTGAACCGGGCAATGTGGAGGAGGATAATCACCACAAAAATCCCCCAATAAAAGCTAGAAAAGCTTCAAGAATAAGAAAAAGAGGACGATGAAAAAGAAGAAAAAGAAGCGTAAAGGGAAAAAAAGTACAAAAAGAGAAGCCTAAGAAAACGAAGAAAAAAGAGAAAAAAGGAAAGAAATCTTAATGATTTGTTATTCACTTTGGTCGACGTGATAAACGTATCATCAGTCTATTTGTCACTATCTGATTTCTACCACTGATCAACTCCATGTATATATGCATATAACATCACAGTAGTCTCACAACTCCGAAATAGTATCTCGGTCCAATGTCCAAGGAGAATGAAAATCATCTCTCAAATTAATTGCTAAAAAGTAATCTTCCTTTGCATTTTATTATTTTTCATACACTTGCCAACACTGGGAATCCCTTCAGTACAAAGGATTGCTTTTTTAAATGTAATTTTTCTTTGTACTTTTCAAATCTTTTATTGATCTTGAATCTTTTGATTTACTGGCCTCCTTCCTTCCCAATAATTTCTCCGAAAACATGGCCGAGCTCACTAGTCTTTTACTTCAAAAGAATTAATGAATTGAGTGCGGTAATTCTTGGAATATTGCTATGGATTACGAAGGAAACCTCGCACATAGTAAGCTATTGATTTACCACTCGACCATCTGAGATTCCACATCTTGAACCAGTTTTTACCGATAACAATAACAAATCTCTCTTTACTTATTTAGATTCTATCTCAGTTGTTGCTTCATGTAGTTTTTCCCCGTGAAGGGCTAGATAAGAGAACTCTTTGGCTTCTGAATACTTTCTTCCATCACGATTTAAATGTTTTCAAGACCAAAGTCAACTCTTACATCCTGGTCTAACTTTTTCTTTTTTTTTGGTCTTCTTTTCACAGTTCCATACACTAAATGGATTTATGTCTTGTATGATTCTTAACCATAAAAATTCCCCCAAAAGATAACAAGACAGAAAAAAACAAAACTAAAATTTCGTCGCTGATATCTTGGTTTAGCTGCAACAGAGAAAAAGTCGCTAGAAAAAAACAAAATTCATTTATCTACTTTATTTATTTCAATGTTTTGCAGATATGTTATATAAGAAGAATAGATAGTGTTTTTTTAAATAACTCCTGGTGTTATGGAGTATATCAAACTAAAAGCAACTATATAAAAAACTATGGGCAAATAAACAAGTATAAAATAGTCAATAAAGTAAGACATAGTAATGAAAAAAAAACCAAGTGTTAAATTATGAAAAAACTAGAAATCACCTAAACTAGTAGAACATCAGAACCTAGGGACAAGTCTCATACTGAAAAGTAACGACTAAATTCAAAGATAGAAAGGAAACTGTACAAGTAAATTGAAAACAACTTGTGTATATACTACTTACAATGTTTCAAAATAGAATACAGTTTTTCTTAATTATTCAAAATCATCTTCGGATTTAAAATGAACAATGGTGCGACAGACAAGGATAAAAGTTTAGGTCATTTATTTATTTACTAATATTTATACAGGATAAAACATATCAACAATATAAAATGCTGTTTTCCATATGTGTCCTGTGTAAATAAAGGGGTAAAAGTCCAAATCGACAAAGATAAAACCGGTAAAAGATAAAATGTACAAGAATAAAATCTATAAGCAAAGTCAGTCACAAAAAAAGATAGGTCAAGTTGGTATTAAAACATAAACAATCCTCTTACCGATATTTTTTCCACTTTCTCAAAGTACACATAGAGTGGCTGGAAGAAAATAAATAAATGTTGTTTACAACTGCAGTCAAGAAAGGGTTAACAAGCATCTCTCGCACTCTTTCTTGCTATTTGTTTCACTCAAACCTAGGCGCCAAAAGATTGTAACTAGCAGCAGAAGAATAGATTATAACCAGCAGAAAGACAGTAGCTAGTAGAGTGATAATCACTAGCAGAAAGATTGTAACATCAGAAAGATTGTAACTAACAGTAGGAAGATTATAACTTGTAGAAAGATTGTAACTAGTAGAAAGATTGTAACTTGTAGAAAGATTGTAGCAGCAGGAAGATTGTAACTAACAGTAGAAAGATTGTAGCTAGTAGAAAGATTGTAACTAACAGTAGGAAGATTGTAGCTAGTAGAAAGATTGTAACTAACAGTAGGAAGATTATAACTTGTAGAAAGATTGTAGCTAGTAGAAAGATTGTAGCTAACAGTAGGAAGGTTGTAGCTAATAGAAAGATTGAAACTTGTAGAAAGATTGAAACTTGTAGAAAGATTGTAGCAGCAGAAATATTGTAACTAACAGTAGGAAGATTGTAACTAAAAGCAGAAAAATTGTTTGGTTTTGTTTGAAGAGCTTCTTTTCCCACTTAGTACACTCAAATGTAAATAAAAACATACGTAATGGAAAACCAGGGAAACAATAGTCTATATGTGTAACTCTACTTCAAACTTATTTTCCATAATAATTGAACAATAGGTGATAACAAAAAGTGATGCCAAATAGATACTTACAGACTGGTCATGTGTCATGCCTTCTTCTCTTGATTCAAGCTGATGAACTTCAAATAGTATGTCATCTCTTGTTGCTTCAAGCTCCATGATACTGTCACGAAAACGCAACAAAAATTGATAGGCAAATGTATGTCTGCTATTTACTACTAAAGATTATGTTACGTCAATACCATGTTAATGTCATTTGCGACTCGATTTATTAACAATATATTCACTCAGTACAAGAGTAAACAAGCTATCCTTGTACTAAATCTTCTGGCACTTCATTTTGGGACAAAACTTCACCTGGCATTTATATTTGTTTATCTTTCTGGAGAAAAAAAAAATGATATTGTAGGTTTCTGCAAATTCTACGAACTAACACTATAAAATCCTATTGTGCATGGGTAAAAAGAAAACCCTCGACTTGAAACAAAAAAAATACGGGAGAAATGTCATGTCTTTATTATAGTAAGCGTAAAAGCTTCCCTGCTTAAACAGAAGTACTTCTAAACTAACCTTCTGAAATCTTAAAGGTTACTTTCGATTGAGTTCTACAAAACTAGAGATATCGTTAAATACAACGTAAAATGGTGCGCCTCTAATGAAGGTGGTCGATAATTTGTTGATTTTTACTAGGGGCGAGATTAACGTCAGAGATGCAAATATTCGTAAAAAAATGAAAACCTGCTGCCAATATTGTCCGCCAACTGTTAGCATTGCAAACTTTTCAATGAATAAATTAAACAAGGGCGTTTAGTCACGCACAGCAAAGCTGCGTGCGCTCCTTTGTATTCAAGAATTATCTATCACATTAATCATAATTACCTAGGTTGATAAATAAGCATGCAATAGATGGAACAGCTCTTCCGGTAACAAATTTTTATAAGCAGATCAAGTATACGCTACATGACAACAAAAGTATGTCAATTTGTTCAATCACTATCCAGGTCCTCGACTAATTCTGAGCAATCGAATTCGAAACTATCGATGTACAGTGAAATGATGTCGCTTTGGGGCACATGTCAATAAGGGATTGAACAAATTTGATTAAATGTGTGTGAAGTGTTTTATTATTAAATACATATTAATTTCATATTCAATAGACCTCTTTTACAGAAACGCAATGCCTAACGCAATGCCAATGGAGTTTGTTTTCGATTCAGTTGTATTTATGCTAAATGCTCCGTTTATCATGTCCTGCGTCATAATCTTTTGCGCCACAAGTATGAGTATTAATTGACCCAAAAACAGTATACATACAATTCAGAGTTCACGGTCTGTGCATCCTTCCAATTCTATTTCCGAAAACATGTACAAAACCAGTGTCTCTTAAAGCCACTTAAAACGAGAAACGAATAGAGAGCAATACCTCCTGGGGCGTGTCTGAGGCTGAAACCAGGAACCGCTCCTATGGTAAACTTATAAGAATCCACTCGGTAATGCAACAGCAGTCCCGAGTGTACCACCGATTATTTTAAGATTTAAAACTTTCTCCTTCCAGAGTATCAATCCTCTGAAAAAAGCACATCGCGCCAGTCCTCAAACCTTCTTTATCCCAAGGCCTTATTTTCCACACTAATACAAACATATCTTAGTGCTTGGATCAGGAATCAGTTTAGCAGGCCAAAGTCTCTAAGTAAATCAATAAATACATAAAAAATAAACAAAACAAAGACATTTAGTCTTTGTTTCTATCTGTATCATCTGTATCTATATCTATATCTATACTTATATCTATATCTATATCTATACCCATATCTATATCTATACCTATATCTATATCTATATCTATATCTATATCTATATCTATATCTATATCTATATCTATACCTATATCTATATCTATATCTATATCTATATCTATATCTATATCTATATCTATATCTATATCTATATCTATATCTATATCTATATCTATATCTATATCTATATCTATATCTATATCTATATCTATATCTATATCTATATCTATATCTATATCTATATCTATATCTATATCTATATCTATATCTATATCTATATCTATATCTATATCTATATCTATATCTATATCTATATCTATATCTATATCTATATCTATATCTATATCTATATCTATATCTATATCTATATCTATATCTATATCTATATCTATATCTATATCTATATCTATATCTATATCTATATCTATATCTATATCTATATCTATATCTATATCTATATCTATATCTATATCTATATCTATATCTATATCTATATCTATATCTATATCTATATCTATATCTATATCTATATCTATATCTATATCTATATCTATATCTATATCTATATCTATATCTATATCTATATCTATATCTATATCTATATCTATATCTATATCTATATCTATATCTATATCTATATCTATATCTATATCTATATCTATATCTATATCTATATCTATATCTATATCTATATCTATATCTATATCTATATCTATATCTATATCTATATCTATATCTATATCTATATCTATATCTATATCTATATCTATATCTATATCTATATCTATATCTATATCTATATCTATATCTATATCTATATCTATATCTATATCTATATCTATATCTATATCTATATCTATATCTATATCTATATCTATATCTATATCTATATCTATATCTATATCTATATCTATATCTATATCTATATCTATATCTATATCTATATCTATATCTATATCTATATCTATATCTATATCTATATCTATATCTATATCTATATCTATATCTATATCTATATCTATATCTATATCTATATCTATATCTATATCTATATCTATATCTATATCTATATCTATATCTATATCTATATCTATATCTATATCTATATCTATATCTATATCTATATCTATATC
>RDPX01000029.1:3530515-3611996 GCA_003991215.1 Morbakka virulenta | reverse complement strand
GTAGTAGTAGTAGTAGTAGTAGTAGTAGTAGTAGTAGTAGTAGTAGTAGTAGTAGTAGTAGTAGTAGTAGTAGTAGTAGTAGTAGTAGTAGTAGTAGTAGTAGTAGTAGTAGTAGTAGTAGTAGTAGTAGTAGTAGTAGTAGTAGTAGTAGTAGTAGTAGTAGTAGTAGAAATAGTAGTAGTAGTAGTAGTAGTAGTAGTAGTAGTAGTAGCAGTAGTAGTAGAAGTAGTGATAGTAGCTGCAGCAGTAGTAATAGTATTAATAGTAGTAGTAGTAGTAGTAGTAGTAGTAGTAGTAGTAGAAGTAGTGATAGTAGCAGCAGCAGTAGTAATAGTAGTAATAGTAGTAGTAGTAGTAGTAGTAGTAGTAGTAGTAGTAGAAGTAGTGATAGTAGCAGCAGCAGTAGTAATAGTAGTAATAGTAGTAGAAGTAGTAGTAGTAGTAGCAGCAGCAACAGCAGTACAAGAAGTGGCAGAAGTAATGAATTTATCAAATCAAAATATATCAAACAAGTGTAAAATAAACCAATCATTATGATAATAAAATCACACAGTACATTTCTGGTCTACAGATAGGGTGATCACTTTACTATTTTTTCTGTACTAAAGTGAAATTTAATGTGTAAAGTACAAAATAAGGTCAAGAGAAAAATACGATATATTATACTTAATATATATCATGGTGCACAATCATAGTTGAATAAACATTTATACAGTAATTACTACCAACTAATTTTGGAATTTAAGGTATATGGAGCATAGTCTAAAAACCATACCATGTGAAACAGATATACCTGGTATTTTGAGTACAAATGGTGTGCCTTCGGGTATATAATACATCTGGTATATCAATTATATTCAGTTTAATCACATTATTTAATATACCTGATATATATTATATATTGGGTACACGTAGTGGATCCAGTATATCTAGTATATATGGTATGTCTAATATAAAAATATGTTGCACATATTATATCTGATATATTTGCTCTGTATGGAGTATGGTATACATGCAATAGATGGCATATATGGTATGTCATTCAGATGATGAATATTGGAAAACACTGCATACATTACACAGATTCAAAATGGCAGTTTTGCTATTTTATACAGAAATAATTGAAGACATATAAAATGTCAACATTTATCTATAGATGTATAGATGTTGTCCATTGAATGCAAAAACAAATTTGTCTAAGAAATACCTTTTTTTGACTTCATTGATTTCAGCAAATGCGCTACAATCAAAAGAAAATATTGGAAATTGGGACTAAGAACTTTTTATTTTTATTTTGATGCAGATTATGATTGTATTTTGACCCAGGTGAATCCTATCCCCTTTAAAGAATATTAAAGAGCTCTGTAAAGTGTTCAGGGTTTACTATGATACCCAATACCCTGGCCCACCAAAAATATTGCTTGATAGTGCTTGTAAAAGGTGAAAAGTGGCAAAAAAGAACAACAATAACTCCAATCCCCACTCTAACCCTTGGTTGACATGATTTCCAGAGCCAACTGCAAGCAAACAATGAAGTGCCTAAAATCCCTGATTAGTTACACAAGGATTTTTGGGATAAAAGCTTTATCATTTCTTTATTGTAGTTCATTTCAACATACACAATATTCCCTTTCAACTTGCATCTCTTTCTCCAAAGAGGTACCTTAAACAATGGACAAAGACCAAGACTTATATCCCACTGCTTTAATCAGGCTGATATTCTTTCATTTACTTTTTTTCTGTTCATTTTTGTAAAAAATAACACTGAGTTACACTGTCCTAAGTTTCATGTTTTCACATTCACCAAGTTTCATATTAACAGAATTCAAATGCCTAATCCAGCGTCTTTCAGATTCAGATCTGCCCAAGATTCCATGTGAAAATTTTAAAGCATAAATATATTTTAAGCAGATACTAGATACATATTCTTTTTTCAATCCTCAAAAACATTTTTTAATTAAAGCAGTTGCTTACAAATTCATTTTATATCCAACAGCTTTTTATCCAAACTCCACTTAAATAGAATATTCCTTCATCAACCATAACTTGATGTGTGTGTGTTACGACACACATACACAAAATGTTGAAAAAGCTTAAGTATCAATTTGTAAAAAAATTTTTAAAATTGGACACCTTACAACTGGGGCAAAGCTTGTAATTCATTGACATAAAAAGGATGGTTTACTTCCTTCCAGCTCAGATACAACTCCTTCAGCTCAACACATTATTACAACAAGAATATAGTTAAGTTACCTTTTAAGTTCCTGCAACCCTGATCTGATCCCATCAAGCTGACTCTGTACAGCTGCTTTTAACCTTGTATCTACTGATGCCTACATACCAGGAGTAAAAAACGTTTAAATCACCTGAATTTCATAACATCGTCAATAAGCAACACAGGCCAAAGTTTAAATATCACTTTCTAAATATGAATACCCACTTGAACATTTTCCAATGCATCACAATCTCTGATCACAACTTCTTTTATATAAGACATTTAAGTTCTATTTTACTAAAACAAAACATAATTAAAAACCTTACAAAAAGTATGATGTTGCCCACAATATAAAAAATGGGGCTATTGATGAGAAACAGATTGGTTTTATCTTGGACATGAAACAAATACTGATACCAGTTTACCCTATGACAACTAAAAAAGGTATCTTGTCAAACATTAAGTATGTATGTTTGTATGTTTGTATGTATGTATGTATGTATGTATGTTTGTATGTATGTATGTATGCATGTTTCTTTGTGTGTGTATACATATGTAAATATGTATGAATGTATGTATGTCTGTATGTATATACATATGTAAATATGTATGAATGTATGCATTTCTGTATGTATATACATATGTAAATATGTATGCATGTATGTATGTATGTAAATATGTATGAATGTATGTATGTCTGTATGTATATACATATGTAAAAATGTGTGAATGTATGTATGTCCATATGTCTGCATGTATAAACATATGTAAATATGTATGCATGTATCTATGTATACATGTATGTATATATATACATATGTAAATATGTATGCATTTATGTATGTATATATGTATTTATGAAGAAGACAAAAGTCATGTATGCACCAGCACCTGGTGAACCATATATTGTACCAGATATTTGTGTCTATGGCAGTTCGTTAGGTGTGGTAGACACCTTTGTGTATCTTGGTAGCACCCTGTCAAGAGATGGTTCCCTTGATGCAGAAATATACCAGAGGATACAGAAAGGCTCTGTTGCCTTTGGAATGCTTGAAAAACGAGTTTGGGCAGATTACCTTTAAAACCAAGCTCTGTGTGTACAAGGCTTGTGTTTTGACAGCTCTTTTGTATTCTTGTGAGACTTGGACTGTACACCAAAGACATCTCAAACTACTTGAACACTTTCATCAGAAATGTTTGAGACGCATCGTCAAGATCAAGTGGCAAAGNAGAGGATACAGAAAGGCTCTGTTGCCTTTGGAATGCTTGAAAAACGAGTTTGGGCAGATTACCTTTAAAACCAAGCTCTGTGTGTACAAGGCTTGTGTTTTGACAGCTCTTTTGTATTCTTGTGAGACTTGGACTGTACACCAAAGACATCTCAAACTACTTGAACACTTTCATCAGAAATGTTTGAGACGCATCGTCAAGATCAAGTGGCAAAGCCAAACACCTGATAGTGAAGTCCTTGTCAGAGCAGGATACACAAGTATCGAGTCAATGATCATTGTCAATCATATGCACTGGGCTGGCCATATGGTTTGTATGGAGGACGATAGACTCCCTAAGCAACTGTTTTATGGGCAACTCCAGAATGGAAAGCCACCACAACACAAACCCAGAAGAAGGTACAAAGACTGTATCAAAGAAAACCTAAAGAAACTAGGAATAGACCTTAAAAACTGGGAGAGACTAGCCTTAGAAAGAGCAAACTTGGAGAAGGCAGGTGAAAACAGGTTGTGCATTGTTTGAAAATAGTTGCCTGGAGCATGAATGATTAAAGCGTAGGTTGCGCAAAGGCTGGAAGAACAACCTCGATGAAGGCAAAAAGAGCTGGAAGTGTGACAAATGTGATCACATTCTTCTTTCAAAAAGCTGGGTTTGTCAATCATTTGAAGTCCCATACCAGATCAATGCCACTTTCTAACCTCCCTCCAAGGCCACACAGTCTGTCATGTGTGATGTGTGGCAAGGTTTGCAAATCAGCACCAGGTCTCAAAAGACACATGGCTATACAAAGACACCAGATTTCACAAAGTGATACAATCAATTCACCAGAAGCTTCTTCTTTCATCTGTCAACTATGTTTCAAGCATTGCAAATCAGAAGCTGGTCTCCAAAGTCACTTACGAGGTCATGCAAGAAAAGACAGAAATTTTACTGACAACAGTTGAAGCAATGGCAGCAATCATCTGTCAAGATGGAGCAATCACCATATGTATGCATGTATTATGGTGTGGTGATGACAACTGGCATTCAACAGGTACCCGGGTTGTGAAGAGAGTAATGGCCTATTAGTATGGTGATTAGCAGGAATGAACATGGAAATAAGCCATCCCAGACAAAATGATGGGTTGCCCTTTGGCAAGGTACAGCTTACAAAAGCCACCCCACCAATGTCACAGGTGAAGATATTAGCAGCAGGATATTGAATATGCAGCTGGCAATCATCAACAAATTATCATCAATGGTTGAGGTGAATGAGATTCAATAAAAGTCACTTCCAGTTCAGCTAAGGCATGAATGAAAAGAGCTTTTAAGGAAGCAAAATTGATTTAAAAAATTCTGAGACTCAAAAAAAAAGAACCAATGGTGATAGTGGCTAAAAGTGTCTAACTAAAATTCAGTGAGCTCATGACTTTACAGATTCAAAAGCATTGTGCAATGAAATAATACAAGTGTTTGGCCAACACCCTCCAACAATGGTGCTCTAAAGATCTAAAGATGGTTCTATGCTGCTCAACAATGCTGAAAGCATTATGGCATGTTAGACAGAACATTTTACTGATCTGTTTGATAATTATCAAACAGATCACTAAAATGTTCAGTAAAGTTTCAGATGGATTATAATCCATCTGAAATAGATGAATTTATCATTGATCTACCTGAAAGGATATCATTGAAAAGATAATGACAGATCCCAGTACTGGTGAGACAAAAAACATTAACAAAGAAGTTAACAGCTTGGAAACCACCAGTATTGGATGGGGTAGCCATAAAAATGAGGTTGAATAAGAGAGTTCAATCCAACATGTGAAATAAGGCATCCAGGAATCTTTGTTTTCTGTACAGAAATTTTTAGGTTAAAATCAATTTTTTCATGTTTTTAAGTTGCAATTGACTTCCCAGAGAGATTTTCATCCAGAAAACATCTACATCACCACTTAGTATTGTTTGATTTGTATATCAACTCTCCTAATGTTCAGATTTTTTAGTTTTTTACATAGTTTCTTTCTGAAAAGAATGGCTTTGTCCCTGCCAAAGTGAATAATGGGTTTCTTTTCCACAAACCAATTGCAAATAGAGTTGAAATTTCTTTTTAAGTTGGTCCATATTTGGTCAATATCTTTGTGTCTAAAGAATAAGTAGGAATCATCTGCATACAAAAGCAGATCAGTCTACATCACAAGCCATATCATTCACATAAAGGAGGAATATGTGAACACCAAGAATTGACCTCTGAGGTACCTCATAAGACAAATTTCTAGAGTTTCAAAGCTCCTTGCCAATATTGACTGTCATTCATCATTGTTGTCATTCCATTCATTCCCATTGTTTAGTTGTCAAAATGTAATTAAAGAAAATCAAATGATGCAAACAAAGAACAGTTGTCATACTTGATAATCGTAACCAATTAAAAAATAAACTGTACCTTGCTTCTCATGGCTTTTCTTCTCAGCTGCTCAACCTTTTCAAGTTGCTCAGGCCGCTAAAAAAGTACCCAAAGAAATATCAAAGTTTTGAAATAATGGAAAAATAATCTAAATATTGTACACTTTACTTTGTTCAAAACAACTAAAGAAATACACACTCATGCACTTACTATTATTATATAGTCATGGGTACTTCAGAGATGTGTATGGCTTGCTCCTTTCAGCAAAGATCAACACTTAACTCAATCTTAAGTTGTTTTTTCAATAATATCCTACTTTGCCAGGTAAGCACACGTGGTTTCTTCCCATAATTCCCTTGGTTGTCCTCAAATGTCCTGTCCATGGGCCACCACAAAAGTGTACTTACATATTTGAAAACTGGATCTTTGTACTTAACTGAACCATAGAAACCACTAAATCTCAAAAGACAATAAACAGTTAAATACTCTGCCTGTTTGAGACCTTTTCAAAAAATACAATCAAATACTACACAAGCCATGTCAACTAAGTAGTCAATTAGGTAGTGTTACCAGATTCACACTTTTCAAAGTTTACAATAATGTCAGCCCTGTCAGCAAGTTAACTTAATTAAATCAGGATTTTCTGGGTCTATCCCTGAAGACCATGCTTGGTCTCATTCAAGCATGAAATACCAGTTTGAGGACTGGCAGGGTATAGTCTTTCTCTCATGGGAAGGTGAAGTGCTCTTCAGCCTTGGATGGCAATCACCTAGAGATGGTGTCTTAATAAAAACAGTGGTCCCCATTACCTTAATGGGTTGGTGTCAGGAAGGGCATATGGCCTATAAAAACACTGCCTCATCATACCATGAAATGACATCCATAGATATCCTGAATAACTGTGTAAACAAGACTGGAACTAATTTAAGTGAAGGTGTTGTGCAAGGTAGAACTTGGAAAACATGGGAGGAAGTGATAAGGATAGATCTCAAAAAAAAAGGTGTCAACAGAGACCTGGTGAAGGATAGGATAATGGGAAGTCAATTTCAAGAAAGCTTCCAACACATGTTAGCATGTAAAATGGACATTAAACGGAATAAGATGATGATGATGGTTTCTACTGTTAACAAATTCTGAAATTTTCCATGAGTAACAATTTCTGAAAGGAAATATAGCATTTTGATAAAAAGCATAAATAGAAGCATTATTATTGCCAGCAACAACCAAGAATTTGGTTTAAAGCAATAAGCACAAGTAAGTACAAGAAGCCTTATTATTTATAAAAATAGAATAATTAAAATTCATTGTAATTCCATTTTTCAATTCAAATTTCATTTCTTTACTAAAAAATATTAATTATCTCTTCCATCTCCTGATTTGATCTTACTGCTGCCATGAAAATTAGGATGTGGTTGGTGAGAAGTGTGCATTTGATGATGATGGAAACATGGCTTTTAATGAGGATTCCAAGAGAATTGCTTGGGAGCAGCATTATGAACATTAGCTCAACATTGAATTTCGTTGGTCAGAAACATTCTTGCATGTTGCACCTTTTGCTGGGCCTGTATGCTTCTTCACACATGGAATGGTATTTAAAGTTTGAAGAAAATGAAAGCTCATAAAGCTGCAGGTCCCTCTGGCATTGTTGCAGAGATGTTGATGGTATTCTCTCACAGATGTTGTAAAACTATTGCCGATCAGACCAATGTTATAGTAGGAGAGGGGAAAATTGATGGCATGCAGTTTGGTTTCTGTTCAGGGAGAAGCACAGCTGATGCCATATTTATCCTGAATAATCAAGAACAAACACCTCTATAAAGTCCCAGATTATTTCTTTGGTGGGCCTTGCATATGGTTGGTGCTCCTGAATGGATCATTCATTGTTCAGGTCATGTATGGTGTCATGAGTAGAGTGAGAGTTGGGAACTCACTCAATGAGAAGTTTGAGGTGAAGGTTGGCATGCATCAGGGGTCGGTGTTAAGCCCACTTCTTTTTATTGTTGTTCTGGGGGCCTTGCCAGGGGAGTTTCATGTTGGATGTCCATAAGAATTGCTTTATGCAAATGACCTGCTCATTATTGCAGAACCTCTTAAAGAACTGATGGAGAGGCTATATGTTTGGAAGAAAGAACTTGAGGGGAAAGGCTTGATGGCTAACATGTTGAAAACAAAGGTCAGGATCTCTGCAAAGGATTTGAATATGCTGCGAGAATCAGGAAGGTACCCATGTGGAGTTATCACAAAGGTGTTAGCCAGAATTCAATTCTTTGCAGAGGCTGTAATCTGTGGAACCACAAGAGGTATTCTGGAATTAAGGGTTGACTGATGGCTGATGGTGACCCTTTCTTTCAAATGTACAAGATGTGTTGGTGTACTGTGCCCAGTTGAGATGAGATCATGTAAAGAGATAGAAATGCCTGGTGATATGCTGGAGATGGTTGATGGGTTTGTTTGTGCTGGTAATGGCATCTGTACTGGAGGAGGTTGTGAACTAGTCACAGTCATCCAAGTGTGATGTGCCTGGGGTAACTATAGAGAAGTAATGTCACTGTTGAGAAGTACCCATTTTGTCACCTGTAAATGGTAAGCTCTACAGCACTTGTGTTTGAAGCACAATGGCCTATGGCTCAGAATGCTGGGCACCCTGTCTTGAAGATGTAAAATGTCTCATGCATAATGAAAGTTTGTAACATGAAAAGAGGGATCAGAGTCAGTACATCTGCACTCTTGCAATTACTTCACCTTAAGTCCTTATATGATGTCCTCAAATGAATAGTCTAAGATGGTTTGGGCATATGATATGATCTGACTCATGGATCAACAGGTGTTCCTCTGTGGAGGTGTTTGGATCAAGGTGCTGAGGCCGACCAAGGAAGTTTTGGAAGGAATTGATTGAAGGCAATCTGAAGACCCTTGTGTGGAGCGGCAAACTTTTCTGAAAGCTACAAATCAAATACACATCTGACATGTCCATTGACTATAAACGGAGAGTAAGTAAGTTTCTTTATTTTGATTATGTAAATTTGAAAATGATCCTGCTTTAAAAGAACAGCTGACTATTAAAGAGTGGGCAATTTTCAAAAACTCTATTTGTACCGAAATATTTTCCTTTTTTTCCCCTTTATAAAAAGAAATGTTCTGCAGTGATTCTCTTCTACCAGCATCTGCTACAATTCAATACTACACCCTGTAATGATTGATACCACTGATAGCACTAATGAGTACCTTTCATAACCTGGGTGATATGTTGGGTGCTAGAGATAGCCTTAAATCCTGCTCCACCACTAGAGTTAGCAGTGGAGTTAGAACCATTTCTGGGGTTGGCGGCGGATGAAATAATTTTAAGAAACGACACCATTGTTTTCATCTAAAGCTTGCCAGAGGTAAGAGAAGAAATCTATGCCACTTGCATATGTAGTAATTCAATATGCTAGTGAAACTTGTCTTGTTAAAGTTTAAGGCTCACAAAGATTCCAACAAAACGATGTGTGGATGATCTATGTTGGACATCAAAAACTTAAAAAGCACTTCAATTCACCTCTCACTTATGCTGGGAAACATCCATCATATCTTATGCTAAATACCTTCGCCATGTCAAAATACGGGTTACACTAATCTGAGGGGCAATCTGTACAATAAAGTTTCTGATCATCAGTGCAATTGCTTTCAATGAAAAATGTTGCCCCAAAATGGTGGCGCAACGTAAACAAACCTTCCAACCATTTATTAAAGGTCTTAATGTAAGCGGAAGTTCCTCGCGTAAACTAAATAAAGAATAACTAAAAAACAGCACTTAATGGTTATTAATTTATTTACTTATGCACACAGAAAATGACAAAACTCCTTTTATACAGAGATAACTCCAATATTTGCTCTGTCACTGGGTCGTGTTATGGGAGTGGAATCAAAGTGCCTTTTAACTCTGGCCGCTTAACCTTTGTGCTCCACCGAAAGGTCTGTCTTTAGAGGCTTTCAGGTTACATGGCTTATGTACTTAAGCAAATATGAAAACAACATGAATTTGAAGCTCTCATACATAGTAAAATCTTACTCGTTTTGCAAACCCCGAAGGTGCCTAGTCAGAAAGATAAACAAATTAATACCTGAAGACAACCAGCGATAAACTTGGCAGCATTATTATGAGCATTTCTTTTTGCTTCCTTAATATCGGCATCCATCACAAACTAACTAATAACTCTGAAATACTGCAAAAACAAAATCAAAGTTACACCTCTTCGAAATGTGTTGTTTTCGATAGTAACAGGAGCTGAAGCAAAACTGAACTCCAAAACGAGACTTACTCTTCTTCTTCCTCTGTCTGTGTGCGTGTGTGTTTGTGTGTGTGTGAGTGTGTGTGTCTCTCTTTCTCTCTCTCTCTCTCTCTCTCTCTCTCTCTCTCTCTCTCTCTCTCTCTCTCTCTTCCTGTCTCTCTCCCTCTTTCCCACTTTTTCTCCGTCTCGCTCTCTGTCTGTCTGTCTCCCTTTGTCACTCTCTCTCTCTCTCTCTCTCTCTCTCTCACTCTCTCNTCTCTCACTCTCTCTCTCTCTCTCTCTCTCTCTCTCTCTCTCTCTCTCTCTCTCTCTCTCTCTCTCTCTCTCTCTCTCTCTCTCTCTCTCTCTCTCTCTCTCTCTCTCTCTCTCTCTCTCTCTCTCTCTCTCTCTCTCTCTCTCTCTCTCTCTCTCTCTCTCTCTCTCTCTGGTAATATGTATTAAGACTCGTTCTTACGTTATGTTACAATGCTTTATTCATTGCTATCTTAAGAAGACCAACTTTTTACTTTGTAAAACATTTCTCTTAAATTCGTTTTACCAACCCGTCCATCCAAGTAACCTGCCCTTTTTCTTTGCTCTATTTCCATTCCATCTTTTCAGATTTAGCAGAATTTTTAGTTGTTCAACTATATTTGACATCACAGGCCAAAAACCACTTTCATGCACGACATTTACCATTTTTGACCCCAAATGACCTTCATGTATGCACATTAATATTTCTCATTGCATTTTGCTGGGAATGATATGACGGTCCATGTGTAAAATGAGTTCAACGACAATGGCAGTATCACTATGGTAATTCCAATATAGCAGGAACTTTTCTAAGAATTCACTACGACTTTCTGGACATCCCAGGCGGTGTTTACCCATCAGTATGCTTAACGTTGGGTCATTTGCTGTTCCTTTGCAAATTTTTTTACAAAGTGATTCTGTAGCAAGTGTTTTGTGATGGCATCTATATGTATCAATACTTCAGTTTAAGCCAACCCGTTCCCTTTTTTTTTGGTTACTCCATCGGACATTGTGACAGTGTATCAACATCAACGAGGCTTTTTTCTGAAATATGCTCAGCTTTAATTCAGCAATATCATACGGGGACATTGTCTTCTGGGCGACATTTCAAGTAATGGGCGATAGTTCATTGTGAGCACCAATGGCTTCTGGTCTGTTTGAATTGTATAGATTGGGAGTCCTTCTAAGTATGTTGATTTTCTCAAATAACCCCAAGTAACGACCAACATTTCTAATTCAACTGGATATTAATTATTTTTTTCTGGTGACAATTAACGTGAAGCAAAATCGACAGGTTTCCATTCTTTATCAACCTCTTGATATATAATTTCTCCAATGTCATTTAACGAAATATCGCCTGTACCAAGTTTTGTTCCACGAGTTGGGTCATAATGACTCAATATTGGTGGTTTAAGTGGTTTCTCTTTCATGTCATCAAAAGCTTTTTGGTGTTTTGTGTTTCAGACAATATCATTCTTGGAACTGAGCAAGTCTCACAAAGGTTCCGAAGTCATTGCTAAGTCCGGACAAAATTTTGATAACTTGTGCCATTCCCAAAAATCTTTGCAATTCTGTAATATCTGTTGGTGTAGTGAACTGTTTAATAGCCTCTAATTTCCCTTGACTTGGTTTAATAGCATTTGCTGATATATTATGTTTCAAAAACTCAATGAAAGTTTGTGTGAATAAACATTTTTCTGCATTTTTCTGAGAAAATCATCCATCCTTTTCACAACTCCAGGCAATCCAGCAACAATTCTATGTAGCTGTTTGGTGAAAATTTCAGATAGTGAAGCTAATCCAATAGGACAACTTGTTGGACAATATCACCCAAACTATTTGCTAAATGTACAAAGTAACTTGGAATCTTTGTACAGGGGTAACTGCCAACAACCTGAGTTTCCGTCTATTTTTGCCATAAGTTCACCATTCTCAAGTGATGGTAGTGCTTCATCAATGCTTGGTATTTCATAATTTTCTCATTTAAGGTTCTTATTCAGCTGTGTAAAATCAATAGATATTCTTAATTCTCCATAAGAGTTTTGAACCACTTCAATTGCGTGACCACAGTCAGATGGTTAACCAATCTTCCGAATTACTTTTAAGTTTTCAGTCAGGTTTAATTCCTTTTTTTTAACAGTTCTAACAATGGTACTGCGATTCGTCTTGGTGGACCAAGGTGATATGGCGAGCAAATTTCCCCTAGTTTAATGTGGACAGGAAGTGATTTAGTCTTACCAGGTCCAATAAACAATTTTTGTAATTTATCAATAACTTTCTTTTCCTCAATTTCAACACATCCACAGTTGATCTGAGTACATGATAGTGTCTCTTGTAAATGCATTTGAACAATATCTAAATCACTTAATTCTGGTGCCTTGCGTACTCCTTGACAAACATTAAATGTTTGATGGTTGACTGATTTACATTGTACCTTGATATCCCATAATATTTCAACCCTTTTTTATGTGGGTCCACGAAATGTTTGTCCGTATGACGCAATGAATTCAATTTTATTTCTAACTGTTTTAAATGTTGCTTTCCAATCACTGAAACTTCTGTTCCTGTATCAATTTAGAATAACACTGTTCCAAATTTTGCTCTTAATTTTATTTCTCTTGTGTCATTATTTTCACTAGCAATTTCCCTATTTCCTTACTGGACTCTCTATACCTCTAGGCTTTCAAGAAACAGAGTTCAAAGGTGTTCCTCTACAAAATTAACATTTTTGAAGTCGTCATCACCTTGTTTTCCCGGATTTCTTGAAGAAAAACAAAGAAACACTACTCCCTTACAAAGTAATTATTCATCGCTAAGTTTTAAAGTTTTTAACTTTAGTCTCCAAAGGGGGCAATGGACAGGTCCAAAAGGATGTTGTTTCAAGCAAAAGTTCTAAAGCACATCAACTCTCTTATCTTTTTGCTGTGAAAAATATATACCCTTTTGACAAGAATGGTCTTGTGTATCAATTCGTCCCATAACATTTAGTGTATCCTGGGCTTTTTTTTACAGATCTGCAAATTTCAATTGTTTTAGACAAAGTTTCTTGCTTGTCAGAAGTTTTTGATGTACTTGGTAGTTGCATATACCATTTACAATTCGGTCACGTGTTAGACTTTCCAAGCATTGTTCTGTGTTACAGAAGTTACAGTCTTTGGTAAGTAATTAAATTATTGTTAAGAAATCATCAAATGTTTTACCATCTTTTTGTTTCCTTTGAAAAAATTTATGTCTTTCTTGGGTTTTGTTTACAATACCTTTTGCAAATTCTTCTATTTTACTTATAATCAGATCTGGATCTTTTTTGTTTTGATCTTCAGAAAAACTTATGACTTGTAGATATTACTTATTTTCTCCCTGAAAGTAACAGTTTTTGTTTTCTTTTCGAGTTTTGCAAGGACAGAAAAATTTCCCCATCTTTTCTTCCAACTTCTAAATACTGCATAACGATTTTCAGCCATATCAGCCATAAATGATGTTAGATTTTTTACAATTTTATCCATGTTCCTTGCGATATTTTTATATATATTTCCCTTGCCTTCGCATGAAAGTCACCATGTTATGTTTTCAAGACAAGTAGAACAGGCACCAGGGGTCCCCTAATATCCACACTCAGACCACAGTAGACTTTTATCTTACAACGAACCAATGCTTTTGGCTATCATAGTCACGTGGTCCTCATAGTTATCTGAGTTATCCTTGTCTGTTCTTCTTCTGATCATTTTTGAAACTATATCCAGTTTGGTACAAGCAGATCTGTATGTAGATAATAACGAAGGTGGAATGTTTTATGCTTTAGGTCCTTCACATTGATTTGTCAAAAATGTATAGAAAATGAGCCCAATTATAATCATTTAGGAATTGCAAGGACATCAAGTTCTCTGACAACAATCATCATCATCATCATCATCATCATCATCAATCAATTTCATCAATGTCCGAAGGCATTCGACCGTAGGTGCACTTTGTTATTTTCTATTAAATGTTTCCAAGTTTCTCTATTAGCTGCATCCCTTTTAGTACTATATGCAGACGAGTTTGTCAATTCCTTTATATTTGCTATCCAGCTTTTTCTCGGTCTTCCTCTGCCTCTCTTTCCATGTACCCTGCCATGCATAATGGTATTAGCTAAACCGAGCTGGTCAGGATTACGAGTGATATGTCCGAAGCATTGCAATTTCCTTCTTTTGACAGTAGAGAGAAACGTTTCGTAGTTGCCACTTTTATGAGCAATCTCGTCTTTCACACTTCCGTTTGTTCAATATGCAGTGTATGGTACCTGCAAAAACGTTCGGTACAACTTTATTTCGAATGCACTTACCCTTTATTCTGAGTCATCGTTCGGTGTCCCCGCTTCACAACCGTGAGTCATTGCAGGCAATACAATTGCTCTCAGGAACCACACCGTTATTTTTACTGTGATTCCTCTATTTTTCTAGATGGTGTTCAATTTAGCTAGTGCTGCTGTTACTACTAAGATGGGAGTTTTTATCCCAGTAAGAGAATGCAAATGTCTACTGATTTGTCTTCGCAAATATTTGAAACAGATAACTTGCTCAAGTCCTTGGTTTGAAACGGTTATTTGATGGTTTAGTTTCACATCTTTAGTTGTGAACATCACCTTGCTCTTTTCTGTACTTATCTCCATGTCGTGTTTCCTGGATGGTGAATCGAGTCTTTCCATGAGGTCACGCAATTCACCCTCACTTTGTGCCATCACGGCAATATCATTTGCGAAGCGTAAATTGGAAATAATTCTGCATGTCTGCATACAATAATTCATTGACTTTCACATGTCCATTAAAACTTTCTAATGCCTCCGTCATAAAAAACTCCAAGAAAAGATTGAACAGATATGGTGATAGAGCACATCCTTGTCTGACTTCAACTTTGAATTTAAGCCACTTATTTTGTTTGTTTATGATTGGCATTAGACTTTTTGCACATTTTAGACATAATGGCTTTATTGATAGTATCTACTATAGTAGATGTTATATTTCCGCATGACTGTCCAGAGAACTTTGTGCAAAACTCTGTCAAAAACTTTCTTTGAAGTCAATAAAATTGTGATACAGTAGTTTCTTATGTTCAATGCATTTCTTTGAAATTATTGAGATTGCAAATTTGTTCCGTGGTCCTTTTAATAACCAGCTTGTGCACCGTCGTGTTCTTTCTTAATAGTTGGTTTCATTGGATTAAGAAGGGCATACATAAAAACCTTGCCTTGGTGACTGATTAAGTTAAAAAAACGTTGAGAAAGTTAAAGAAAACGTTGGAAAGCCGTGATCGCCAACGTCATGAAATGACAGGGCACCAACACAGACAGAATGCGAAAAGAAGAGCTGGAAAACCTCAGCATTACAGGCAAGATCAATGGAAAAAGAAGCAGATGAAGACAGAGATTCACATACATAGTAAGCATCAGTAATTGGACGAACAATACAGCCAAGGAGCTACTCAAGGCCACTAAAGACCGGAAGGTGTGGAAGTCCGTGATCGTCGAGGTCCTCGTGGGATATGACACCTGATGATGAGGATGAATACCTGTGTATTCTGCTGAACAAATGCCCATGTTTAGAGCTATCCTATTTAACAGTTGATGTCATTCAAAAGTTGGCAAGCAAGTTGTGCTGAAATTGCTTCATTTTGGTTGATAATGATGCCAATTCACAAAAATGAGAAAGCCATGGTATGTAAGGATCACACTCACAGACAACTTATGCGATGGGCAAGGATAGCAGGTGTAAGACATGCTAAACTTGTCCCTGCCATCTTCTGTCACACTGGAAGAGGACTTCTTTCATCCAGAACTATTCCACAAGGAACAGTGATCATCTCCATACCATACAATACATTGATCACTTGGTGTTCTTTGCTAAAATCTTATATTGGCCCATTACTTGTCTGCACTAATTACCGCCTAAATACACAAGAAGCCATGTGTCTTTTTCTCTTACTTGAAAAAACAAGAGGTGATAAAAGTCGATTTGATAAATACTTCCAAACTTTGCCACTTCAATTTGGAACATTTTCATATCTTACCAGCGATGTGAAAGAACTATTGCCAAATGACATTTGCAAATTAACTGAGAAGCAGAACTCAGCTATCGAGAGCATAAAAATGAAGTTAAATCAAAGGGGTAATCACGTAGAGTTTTGTCAATGTTGTTGTGCTGTTCCTTGTTGGACGAAGAAGTTACATTTTAGTTTTGATGATGTTCGTTGGGCATGGAATGTTGTTAATACACGATGTGTTTATTTGGAAAAATCATCAATAAAAGATATGAAAACAAAGAATACCTCTTCATCGGATTGTATTGCTTTAGCACCAGTCTTGGATCTTCTTAACCACAGCTCCCATGCAGAAGTATGGCTGGGTTTTTTCTTGATTTATTTGTCATCTTTTATTTCAAGTGCAAAACAATATGAAATCTTAGCAAAGTTGAAAATACTTTGTCTTTGATACACACATGTTATTATTGAAGATATTTTTAGTTTTACTTTGGCAAATTTTTTTTAATGACCATTCATTTTGGAGTGGCTTTCTCAAAATATAGTGCCAAATTGAAAAGAAAGATAGCTGAGGGTTAGGCTTAGAGAGGATGAAGGTGTGTGTCGGGGGGGGGGGGAGGGGGCAGATTTAGAGTAAGGGAGGATTAAAGTAGGTTTAGAGTTAGTAGTACCGTTTTTCACATTCAGTTATTTCAAAAAGTGATACAGTTGGAACTTATTGTTACATTTTGATGAATAAAATAAATTATTTCATGAATTGAATATAGTAAAGCTATCTGTAATAATCCACTAATTTTGCACAATGGCAGNGGGGGGGGGGGAGGGGGCAGATTTAGAGTAAGGGAGGATTAAAGTAGGTTTCAGAGTTAGTAGTACCGTTTTTCACATTCAGTTATTTCAAAAAGTGATACAGTTGGAACTTATTGTTACATTTTGATGAATAAAATAAATTATTTCATGAATTGAATATAGTAAAGCTATCTGTAATAATCCACTAATTTTGCACAATGGCAGCACGTCAAAAAGAGACCTAATAAAGGCAGTTTTTCTACGGGATTTAAATGAGTGCTGTTGTCGCTTTGTTGAATTCTAAAGACAAACATAGAAAAGTATAAAGTAGGTTTTCACCAAAAAATGAAGGATATGACTGCTAAATGAAACAGCTTCAATTTTCCCATCTTACTTTTCCATTTTACATGTCGTACTTTCAAGCAATGATTACTTTACATAAACCTAAGGAATTCAAGATGTTAGACTTGTATAACAACAACATGGAGTACAGTGTGAGACACCACATCTCACCCAATATATATTTAGATTCTTATGTAGTCATTAATAAGTCACAATATTCATTAGTCCATTAGTTAATTTCATTTCATACAGTAGTCTATTAATTTCAACGGCTTTCTTCAATTGCATCTAGTCTCCTTGACAACACCTGATTCACCATCTGCCATTGCTGCAACATCATCATCATTTGTCAGTGGATCCTCAACAAGACCATATGATCATGTGGGAAAGTTGTAGCATCACTATCGAATTCACCATGCAAAGTCTCTGGATCAATATTTACATTTCCATCACTGTAAATAGACTCATCTAATTCTTCAGTTGGATTAGTAAATAATAGTTATTGGATGTTAACAGGGGTTGGCTGATATCTTTTCATATGGTGTGACACAACGGATGCCTCCTCTCAAGTTGCCATCCAGAATAATTTGATTTCCTTTGATGAATGTAATGTAGAATGGGTTGGTCAGGCAAGGTGGTGTAAATTTGTCATGGTGCTTTTTGACAGATTTTTGACTAGAGCAAAATCACCAACTTTGAGATTGTGGGAAACAGTGTATCTGTGGTGGTCTGTGTGTTCCTTCATTTGATTCTTCACCTTCTTATCCCTCTCCTTGGTGGCATTCTGCTTTGGTCCATCTTTGGTTGGTAGTTTGTCACAAATGTTCTGGCAGAAGATAAGGTTGGCAGGTGTTTTTCTGGTAGCCCTGTGTTTAGTGGTGCAATAACTCAATATGCTATGGCAGTTTGTATCCATTGCTTAAGGTTTCAATTGAAGTGCTTAATCTCTACATTTGCAGCAGGGTGGTAGGGTGTCACACAATAATGTCTGACATTGAATTCTTTCAAGAGTTAAGTGAATTCTGTGTTCTTCTGAAACTGAGGGGCATTGCCCATGACCATTTCCTTTGGCAGTCCAGATTGACAAAACTGCTTACATAATTTTGAAGCAATGGATGATGAAGAATTCCTGTTTACGATCTCCACCTCTGGGTAGCAGCTGAAGTAGTCAACACAAACCAGCAGGTGCTCACCACCTGAGAAAGGACCACATAAATTAGTATCAACTAGCAGCCAGACAGAATCTGGGATGAGTGTTGGTTTAAGTGGTTCTGGCTGTGCCATCTTCCCAACAACTTTACAGCTATGACATAGACTTTGAAATCATGGTTCAAGGTTAACCACTACACTTTTGCTTGCAGCCTCTGCTTCATTCTGACAATTCCTTGATGACTTTCACTCCCCAGTGACAAGACAAACTGTTGTAGTGAACTAGGAATGATAATTCTGACCTTAAACAGCATACACTCTTTTTGCAGTAACCAAAGATCGAATGGGGTAAAATAGGCTTTTGGTTTCAAGCTCCCCATTTTCAATGCAGGCCATAAAGTTTTTCAGCTGTTGATCTCTGAGTACATGTTGTGCAATTTCGTCTAAGCTGAGGGAGTTTGGACATGCTTAAGTAGTGATTTGACAGATGTACTCTTCAACTATACTCACCTTTTTACATGTTGTGTAAGTGGATTTGAAAGAGATAGATACTCTGCAAAAATTCTTGTTACCAGGGTGATATAGCAACTTAAAATCATAAGCCATAAGGTGGGCTACCCATCTTTTGATTTGTAGGTTCTGTTAAAGTATGAATGGCTCAAATTTTGAGTTGTCTGGTTCAATACCAGCTGCAGAAAGTTTGTTGCCCATATAAAGGAGTTCATCTTGAAGAGATTTATATTTCTTTTCATTCACTGTTAATTCCATTCTCACAATCACTGAAAAACTGTATCCATTCTTTGAAGTAAGTCATTTGTATCCTTTCCACCAATGATAATATCATCACTGATATTCTTCACACCAGATATACCAGCTNCCCCAGTGACAAGACAAACTGTTGTAGTGAACGAGGAATGATAATTCTGACCTTAAACAGCATACACTCTTTTTGCAGTAACCAAAGATCGAATGGGGTAAAATAGGCTTTTGGTTTCAAGCTCCCCATTTTCAATGCAGGCCATAAAGTTTTTCAGCTGTTGATCTCTGAGTACATGTTGTGCAATTTCGTCTAAGCTGAGGGAGTTTGGACATGCTTAAGTAGTGATTTGACAGATGTACTCTTCAACTATACTCACCTTTTTACATGTTGTGTAAGTGGATTTGAAAGAGATAGATACTCTGCAAAAATTTTTGTTACAAATGCAGTTGTCATGGTTTTCAGGTGCTAATGACAGTTGATAATAGCCTTGATTATGATTGAGTGTTGTAAATTTGGTGCATCCATTAAATTCATGTACAATTTCTTTGAGGGTAGGGATTTGATAAGGCCCTCTAATGATTACAGCATTGGCAGCATGCATGTCAACACAAATTCAGATGTCACCCTTCTTCTTTGGCACAATTACTAGAGGATTGACCCAGGTTGGTGGTTGTGGAACTGATTCAATGACCCCACTTTGAGGAAATGCATCAATCTCACAGTCAACTTCCTTTTGTATTAGGATTGGAAGGTGTCTAGCTTTCTGAATAATGGGTATGACAGCTTGATCAGTGTGAACTTTGATCTCAACATCACTCAGCTTACCAAGTCCTATGTTATACATTTCATGAGGATTTTTCAGTGAAATTGTCCATGCATAATTATCGTCATCATCAGAGCTTTCAACAGTGATATACTTCATCTGGTCAATAACGGATCTGCAGATTTTAGCAAAGTGACCAGCTCTGCCACATTTATTACAGTTTTTACCCTTGGTCACTTCATAATTGTTTGCTCAGATTCATACAGTAATCATTTTTGTAACTTGTTTGATTGGCCTTTTTCAATGATCTGATCAATTATTTCATCATTTGCATCATGAAATGCACACATCTTGGCAAAAGTTTGCAGACATGTGACATTGTGCTATTGTTTTATCAGAATTTTGTGCACATTATTGAAATATGTGCCTTTCATGCCTTTTATTCTGCTTGGATAGAAAGTGTCCATTCAGAGCAGTCACTGCATGCTCAAATGTTGACCCTGTTTCAGGAAGAGTTTCAAATATTTCTTGAGTAGCCTCTCCAGCACAATATAATACTAATGCTCATTTCTGGCTGTCATCTGTAATCCCAGCCACCATTAAGTCCAGGTTGAATCACTTTAATCATTTCTCCCATTGCACACCAAGACTAGATGAGTCACCACTAGCCAGGAATAGGCCAGGACTGTTTATGTCAATACTTTTTGCCATTTTTGCAGATAGATGTAATTTGCAAACTCGTTGAAGCAAGTAAACTAATTGGATGTAGATGCTAACGGTGCCAAAATGTTGTATCTTAATTTGCTAAATGAAACAGCTTTATTTCCACCATCTTACTTTTTTTTATTTTACATGTTTTTTCAAGCAATGACTAATATACACAAACCTAAGAAATTCAAGATGGTAGAGTAGTATAAAAACAACAACATGGACTACAGTGTATGTCACCACATCTTCACTGAGATTTATACATATTGATGAAAGCACATCAGCATAGAAATTGCATCATCACCACCATCATCATATTCCAACTGGACTTGCTACCTCAACTGGTCAATATTTACTTACCCAAGCACTCTCATCTTTTCTCTCAATGTGACCAAACTTGCCAAGTAATCTATTCTACATATATTCCCCAATACTCTCTAGATGCCATCTTCCACTAAGTTTATCAGATCTAACTCTGTCTTTAGACATACATTACACACCCATCATTTTCATATCATTTGTCTCCAGGCAACACAAATCTGCAAACGTCACTGGGCAGGCTTCACTTCCACACAACTTCACACTTTGTACATATCTCTGATAGACTCTGCCCCTGGCCAACAATGGTAACAATCTGCTGCTTAGTAATGTTAGAAGTTCCTAAACGCATTCCATCCACTTCTAACTGGTGCTATTACACCAGCACCACCTGCTGCCATGATATCACCAAGGTAGCAAAACTTCCCAACATCTTTGACTGGTTTACCATCCAAATATACACTGTAAATGTAAAAGGCCCAAACTGCCTCCATTGTTGTACACCTCTTGCACACAAACTGGTTGTTATCTTTTAGCCAACCTATACTTACACTTCATCTCTTGCTTATGCATGCCACAAAAAATTGAGTATACCCAGCAACCTTCCTCTCCATTTTATCACTGGTAAGGACTAAGTCATCAGCATAAAGCATCATTCCTGCTCAACCTGTATGTAACTCCTTGAACAATCCTTTTAAGGCAATAATAAATAGCAGTGGAATTAACACTAGTCCCCAGATGTACTCCCACTTTTATGCCAGAGTTCTCACTAAATGTGTTTGTTATCCATACATGGCTTTGACTATTTCTGTACATTGTTTAAGCAACCTTTACCAACTATTAGCTTGCATCTAATTTATTTCCAAGCTCACCTGACAACATCCCTTGGCACTCTATCAATACCATGCTTCAAATCTACTAAAGCAAAATGCAGGTTCTGGCTTTTAGCAAGATAGTTCTCTTGCATTTGCCTCAGGATGAAAATAGCTCCTTGCTCAGCCATAAAACCAAACTGCATCTCATCAATCTTTATTTAACTTTTAGATTTGCTTTGCAACTACTGTCTCAATTACTTTCAGGACCTTATGCATTAACTTTTAAGCCCCCATAATTACCTCTATCTAGAGCTTCTCCTATAATCTAATTTCTCAGGTTGGTAAATGACTTAATCTCTGTTCCACTGGTAACATGAGGCATTTTTTGCAAAAATCCCTGTTTCCTGAATCCATACTCTTCTTCACCCATAGCATATATACAACTTCAATTCACCGATGATTTACTTTCGTTTTTCCGTTTTCAAGTTAATATCCAGCCATTCACTTCTTCAGTGCCGTGGAAAATGGTAAAAGACTAATCACAAGGTGTAGTAGGGACAAGCAGTCACCCTCGAAGATTCCTCTCTGAATGGTTACTTTTCCTGTCTTCTTTTCCTGCTGTTAATTTCGTTTTTCGACAAAGCATGGTTCAGACTACAAACGTTTTGACGTTTTCTGTAACTCCAATCATTTTAAGACATTCTATTATCCACCTGAATTATCCACCTGAATTATCCATCTGAACCGCAGCTACCCCTGTCAACACTTCCTAGGTAAATGGTAGGCACGGTATAGGTTCATAGTTGTCCGCTGTTGCTAATGGCAGCATTTCCCAACCTGTTGTTATCCATGTCGGCACAACACCAGTTCTCATTATTTCTTTGAGTTACTCAACGATTCTGTTGTGGATTCCCTTCAAGTTCTTAATCCAGAAGTCTTGCACTTGATCAGGCCCCAGGGCCTTCTCGTTCGGAATCTACTTTAACTGTTACTTCCCTTTTTCAGTTTCTACGTCTTCTTGTTTATGGTTTAATTCTGCCATCACCTCATTGATTTTCTTTAGTCATTCAGCCTGAGTGTTCTGCTCTGCTGGATTTTCCCATATGGCGCTGCAGAAGTTTCGTGCTTTATCTGCATCCGAGATCATAATTTCACTTCTATCTTTTCCATATTATTGACATAACCGTGCTTGATCTACTTAAATAATCTGTTTTGACTCTGCTCTTCATTTCTGGCTTCATATCTCTTAACCTTTGCAGCTTTCGCCACTGCCCATTGCTTCACTGCCTCCATTACTACGCAAACATCTTTTTCTCTTACCCTGTACTTATTATCGATATATTCCATTCCTCTATTGCTAAGCATTTGATTATTCTGCCTCCTCTCAAGTTTTATAAATAAATGCTCTCAATTCCTTGATGTCGTTGTTAATGTTTCTTCCACCAAGGGCCTTCGTTTGGCCTTTCCTCTCTTTCTTTCAAAGCCATCCCATGGCTAAATACGAAAATATGCAATAACAAATCTGTTTGTTTCGGTTATTGCTGTTGCAATGATCATTTTGATGATAGTTTACAGCATTTTTATTTCACTTCGTTATTCTTCTTGTACAACGTTTTGAGTGTTACTTTGGGTGGTTTCTTCTTTGCTCTATAAAAAGTACATGTGGTAGTTACCCATGCCATCTCTTTATTACCCAACACAACGATCTTCCCAGTGCTATCCTGTCATCAAGTGCTTCTTTTCGTGTTCCTTGTTTATCTTCAGGTCGTGTCCTTTCTTCCAAATTATTCATATCTACCATTACGTCAGTACTTTCCCTTTCAATTTCCTTCCTAATCTGTTCAAGCGCTACATCTGTTAATCGTTGGTTAATTACTATTGCTCATCCCTTGTCCATCAATCGCTGTTCGCTAGTCTCAAACACCCCTTTGTTTCTCAAAGTTTTCATCATTCTCTTTCGATATACTCCTCAATAATACATTTCTAATAGTCTTACTCCATTTCTGTCTGGCAGTTGCTTGATGAGGACCAGGGCTGCACTGCTCATGCCGAACGAAGCACCTCATCGCTATTGATTTCAGTGCCATTCACGTTATTGTTTTATTGTTTCATTAGACATTTAAATCAAAATAAAGATGCCTTCATCTGGGTTTTCCTTTTCTCAGGCGTTTTTATATTAACGTGACACCATCATTATTGGGGTTGCCAGGGCTAAAAGCCTGTAGTGTCCAAAAGACAGATTTGACCCCTCCAAATGCCAAACCAGTATTTCGTGGTCTCGGAGAAGGCTGACAGGTGCTACACCTTGCCCAAGCAAGGGTGAGCTAAAGGTAGTTGTGGCAAAGGGTAACTTCATTCGCCCACATCGTAACTTCACAATCAGACGCATTTTAATGTCGTACCTAGGACGTATTATTATAAGTATTATCCTAATTATTATTATTGTTATTTTTGTTGTTGTCATTGTTTTGTTTATCTTTCTGTTTATTACAGTCTCCCGAGGAGTCATTTCCCATGACCTGCAAGATTTATTATGGTAATGATGATGGGATGAATGCACAGCAGTTCACTAACGGATATAATTTTCCACGATTCTTGGCCATAATAACCAGTCTTAAGGTTCAAGTACCTTCCATAAAATACTAGAGATTCCTAAAAACCAAGATATCTGCATAGTGATACCTGAACCTTTACACATAATTCTTTGAAATATTGGCCAGTGGCTTTGGAATCCTTTCAAAGGCTCCTTTGACTGTAGATGTGCCTTCTTTTTTATTTTCCACAATAGTGTCACTTTGGCAATACCTTGTTGTATTTTTTTCCTGCTGTTGTTTGGAACAGAAATATAAAACTTCATAAAGACCACACTTACCCACCACTGCTGCAACAGGTCTTCAAATCTTCACCTCAAGGCCAGTTTGGGTTGTGAAATTCTTTCTTAAAAATTATTCATCTTGCGATAATATCTTGAATATATTTCTTTGCCTTGGTAACGTTCGTTGTCAAGGTCTTATACTAAGCTGCAAATCATTAGACCTCCATGTTTTTTTTTCGGACCTTTTATTGAGAATGAATATATATATATATATATATATATATATATATATATATATATATATATATATATANATAATATCTTGAATATATTTCTTTGCCTTGGTAACGTTCGTTGTCAAGGTCTTATACTAAGCTGCAAATCATTAGACCTCCATGTTTTTTTTTCGGACCTTTTATTGAGAATGAATATATATATATATATATATATATATATATATATATATATATATATATATATATATAGTAATATTAGTAAAGTATACCAATGTTCACTAACAGTGCTCAATGTTTCCAGAGCGTTTAGCGAGTTTGAAGATTGTTAAGAAAACATGAAACTAGTAGTAACTGCTAAATTTGTCTATTTATTTTGTATACTATACTGGATTTATATATACATATATATGAAGGCAATAACCTCTTTCTTTTTTTTCTTTCTAACCTCTTTCTCTTTTTCCCCCCATAGATTAAAGCAAGACACAATACTGTAAATAACTGTTATGAGATTATTACAGAGACTTGTTATAGACGCGGTAAACAAGTTTTTATCAATTATGGTTGCCATAGTAACAGAACACTTGCACAGGAATATGGATTTTTCATGCCAGATAATATAATTGATGAAATTCCAATCTCCAAAGCAGATGTGATTGATGCCATTAGAAAATATTGTAACCAGAACCTTAGTGAGAAAATTTTATTACTGAAGAAAATGAAGATTGACTGGTCAAAGATTACTTTTAATCAACATGGTATATCGTGGACATTTGACAAAGTTCTGAAAGTTTTCTGTTCAGATCGTGTTACCAGTTGGAGAGATGTAGAGAAATTGTATGATGATTCCTTTGTGATTAATGAACAAGAAAGAGAACTGTACTTATATTTGCAACAAGACATTCTACATTCTTTTATCTCAGAGCATACCACCATATTGTCTAAGTTAGATTCAGTTGCCTCGAAGAAACCTGGAATTCTCTCAAGCGAGGCTAACAATACTGTTTATTCACTTCTCAAGTATGAATTGTCAGTAGCGCGTACTTTAACTGATGCTCTATCATCCAAGAAATCTGTTGAGACTGAATAAACATTGTGTAGGCCTATTTTATTTAAATATTATCTGTATATATTATATTATATATTATATTTATTAAATATATATTTTGAGGAGGAGATTCTTTTAATTCGACACCTCTTAATTCTTATCATTTTAATCTTTTTAAATTAAAACTTAATTTGTTCAGTATGTAATATTTGCAAAGCGTTAATATGCGTTTGTTGTGCACATCCTTAGTGAGCCGGTTCTCCTAGTGTTTCCCAGATATTTTATGACACCTTGTTAATATATATATATATATATATATATATATATATATATATATATATATATATACATATTAACAAATGAATATGAAATGTCATCAACAACTGCTCTACCACATTAAAACGTAGGAGCTATCATATAATCAGATGTACGAGAAAGAAAAACTCTAACTTTACAGTACTCAGAGTTTCATGTCTTTCACAATCCTCAGCTGTATACAAAAAGTACTGTAAAGTTAGGGTTTTTCTTACTTGTACATCTGGTTATATATTTATAATCAGATTGAATGTGCTACTTTACTAAGACTGAATTGCAAATAAAACCATAAAGTATGTGTTATATATTTTAAATATTAAATGTCAAGTGAAAGAAAATTTATTTGGATCGGGGAACGATCATGTAAAAATGGATTGCAATTGTGAATTTATCACTTACAGAGAAAATAGAAGGGAGACAAAAACGGGGTCTTCAGAGAAGGACATATAGAAGTAATGTTATAGCTTGGTTTGATTCTGGGATGGAAAGCAATCTTGGGTTTAAGACTTGTGGTAAATATTGAGGAAAAGTAGCCACAGAGGATTTTTTCTTATGACGCTTGATGCTGACGTATTAAGTTAAATGGTTGATATTTTGAGCATACACATTAAAACGTTTTTACACTGTATTTACACGGTAAATGAAATACCCTAATAATCCCCACTAAAATGTGGGGATTATTAGGGTATTTTAGTGGACGAAGAAAGCATACCAAGAACCAGTGAATGGCAGACGGACAGAAGCTGAGGTGGAAAGATGTGATTAAGAGGGACATGGAGGTGAAAGACGTTCAGTCACTTGATGTGGACCGGAGCCGATGGAGGCGAATGATTCGAGCTGCTGAGCCCCTAATCAATTGGATAACAGTAACAGAGAGAGGAGGAGGAATTGAAGACTGATACCTCCAAATACGTGGAACTTTCTGGTATGTACCGAACATAGGATACCTTCTTCACCCAGTTAATGACTGGACAAAGCAGAAAGACGAAACTGATGTTACATCTGGTGTCTTTTAGTTTAGTTATTTTACCAAAAACTAGAGTTTATTGATATACATCACAAATGTCAAGGAATTCAAGATAAAGCATGCATACCAAAGGGGTGATATTTACTTCCGGTTTTCAGAATTCTATTAAACCATTTTTATGGTAAAGTCCTTCAGAATGTTTGATATCAAGTTAGGAAAATTCTTGACTTTTTGGACTCCATGAAGCTACTTTACTTAGATACTTTTACCATTGTCAGGGTGACTCTGGGAGAAGTATCTCTTGAAACGTTGAACAGTAAAAGCTTACGACTCATGACATCATAAACCTCCCATATCTGTATTTTTATTTCGTTTAAGTTGCACAGGTCATTTCTTTTAGTATTTGATTAGCAATCAGAGATGCCATTCGCATTGAAAGAACACGATGTAAATCAAACTAATGAAAGAGAGCAGTAGTTAAATCCACTTAATCTCTATAAATCAAAATAACTGGTCTGTTTTCAGTTTTGCTCGACCTCGTCATGCGAATCTGCAACTTGAGAGCCTAAAAACCGCCAAGTATTTTGTTGCTAACGAGTAATTGTTCTCTGCAGTGGCGCCAAGTGTCAGTGTTTATTAATGAGGAGCGTCTCTAATGCGGTTAATACAACATATGAAAACTGCAAATAATCAACATTGTGCAGGAAGCGCTGTTGGTGCTTCCTTAACTCAGATATTGAAATCTCGGGATTTTACATCTCATATACCAACACAAGAGAAGAATATTACAATTGAGGAATAACAATGGGGATGATAAAATTGATAACAGTGATTAAGAGGATTATGATTATGACTGATGATGATAGTGATAATAATTGATGATTTATTTTTTATTTCCCTCCCAAGGGCTCAGTGAACATTAAAAAGAAAAGTAAGGATGAAATCAAGGTACTTGATAGTGTATCATTTGTAAACTCCACAAACATTTGATCATAAGTGTACTCCTGAATTTGGGTATCTACTCAAAGAAGGGAGTTGTAATCTTTTTTCGTCGTTGGATCCAGCAAATAACCTGCTCATCAGTAGTGTGATGGACGTAAACATCGCTTATAATAAAGGTTGTTGGATAAAAATATGAATATTGACTGTGTATACAGGAGCATTGTATGTGGGTATGTGACTGGAAATGAAGACATGGAGTTTCAGAACTGTTTGAGAAGAAATTCGCTGCAGCTTGTCATTGGTGATGAAAGGTAAAACATTCAGGTTTTAGCTTTTGTAATTTTGGTGAAGTAATTTTTCATTTTTGGGATTTATTATTGCTTTGTCGACAGACTATATTTTAGTTTTGTTGCCCATTTCTTTAGAGCCAAAAAGACAATCTAGATAACAGAGATATCCAGATTGTTTTGTTGAATTCTGCACTGCATTTGGTCTGAGTGTCAGTCTGTGCAAAGCAAAGGTGATGTTCCCTTCTGTACCAGGAAAGTCATACCAGGCTAGGAATAGTTGATTTGTTTGTCTACCTCGGTACTGCTTTGTCAAATGAAGGCTTACTTGATATGCACAGACGAGTTCAGAAGGTCTCTTTAGCTTTTCTTTAGAAGAAAGTGTGGTCTGACTGTGGTGTCACAATCAAGTCAAAGATCTACGTTTACAAGACCCGTTTGCTAACCACACTCTTGTATTCGTCGGAAACATGGATGTTGCATCAAAGGCACATTAAATGGCTTGAACCATTTCACCAAAAATGCTTAAGACGTATCTTAGATGTAAAGAAGCAAGCACAAGTACCCGACACTGAGGTTCTTGTGAGAGCATGCTGCTCTGGCATTGAGACTTGGAATCAGGACTCGCATGTGTTCGATAAGGAATGTGGTTCGAATGAAAGACTATAGGCTGCCGAAACAACTTTGTTACGGGGAGCTGGAAACTAGAAGAGCCTCAACTTAAGCCTGTGAAAAGGTACAAGGAATGTAAAAAGAACTATTTGAAAGACTTGCAAATCATCATTGACAAGTGGGAAGAAGTCACACTGCTGAGGCCGAAGTGGCGTAAGGTTGTAGGTGAAAGATGTGATGCTCAGGAGGAAGAAAAGCAGGCTCATGGCAATCTGAAGCAGGAGCTTCCCAAAGGTTTAGCTGATGGTCTTAAACATGACACACTGAGTTGGAAATATGACACTTGTGAGCGAGTGTTTTTGTCAAAAGCTGGCTATGTGAACCATTTTACGTCGCAAAGGAACTGGTGGTTGGGTTGATTTGGTAGCTGCTAAGCCAGACCAAACAACCTGTGTAATACGCTGCAAAGTGTGCAAGACACTTGTCTGTTTATAAGAATACTCTTCAGCCTACAGAAGTCAACCCATTGGAAATCACTCAATTTATATGTCACATCTGCTTCAAAGTGTGCAGATCTATAACAGGACTGGAAAGTCATCTCAGATTGTATGACTAGCCACTAGCCACTAACATAGTTCGACCCGACCGAAATATTTCTCATTTCTTAAAAAATGAGAAATATTTTACATAAGGTGCCTGATCTTTATTGCCTCCCTTCCCCCTCCCCCCCTTCACACACACACACACACACACACACACACACTCTTACCACTGGCTCCCTTGCAGCATTTTTCATCAGGCGCACTTTTCTTTATTTTTCTTGTGACCTGACCCCTTGAATCCCTTCCGGCTTGTTAAGAAAACAAATGTTGAGCAAAAGTGAAAAGTATCCACTCCTTTAAATCCTAAAAGTGGAGGGTCTCGGGTATTAGTCATTCAGGGCCTAGACACCTTAGTATTATTAAAAGCTAGCACATGAAAGGTATTTTTAAATGACTTAAATTATATTATAACTAAATTTGAGTGTGTATAGATCTATGATAAAACGGTTTTATATTGAATAGTGAATATGTCAAAAGAAATAGTTTGATTTCATGGTTGTGTGCAAAGGAAACAATTACCATCGAACATCTTTCATCAATTTAGCATCAGTAACCCTTGTCCAAGTCTAAGATCTAACTCACGGGCGAGCTACACAAAAAAGTAGAATTTGCAGGAATACTTCAATATTTTATAAGGAAAGGTAAGCTAATACAGTAACCCATTGGGGGTAAAATACCTGGTTGATTTATTTGAAGTGTTAAAAACATTTTAGATTCAATTTTTATAAGAATCGATTTTCGATATTGAACCAGGATAAAAAATTCATTTGTAAGAGGCCTTTTGAAAGCACTTCAAGGAATTCGTGTTTATTACCATCTTTGGAATCAGATTTCAAGGTAAATTTGACCCATCGGCCATTATTTCACAATAAAAAGTAATGAACTGGAACAACAGAAAAAATACTTTTTTGGAGTATAGATGTCTATATTTGATCACGTATTTCACTACAAAGGTTATTAGATACTTTCACCCAGCCATTTTATCACAATATCGAAATGTCCGTAAACCTCTAACACCGTAACTGTTGAGTTTTCATAAGGTACATTCTCTAGAAATCCATTTTTTCACTCCATCTCATTATTAAGAGGTAAATAATAACTCCATTATTCATAATTTCATAGCAAATAATTACAAAGTAGTGATTTCTTTAACTTGTTTAACAGACTATAAACACTGGCAAAAGTGGGCGCGCTTTTTCCCTTTAAATGACGTTCTATTGTTCCATTTAGTGATAAATTAAGTCATATGAGTTGTTTCTGGCGTTTGATTGGTTTATTTATACATCACATGACTTTGCACATGTCCTTAATCACAATTTGCAACAAATAACAAAAGACCATTTTCATTTACTTCCATATTGAATCTGCAGTCATGATGAATCCAGAGCAGTTTTGTACTCCAATTGAAGGACATTATCAGCCTAGACACATCCTGGCACCTGTTAAATGCAAAAGAGAAAATATTTTGCATGGATGTGGTTATACTATCTGTAGCAATTGCCCAGTTTTAAAGAGCTGGACAAACAGGCCGAGCAATGCAAGAAGAAAGCTTACTTTCGAAGTTGTATCTTCAGCTAGGCTAGAAAACACAAAAACCTCGCCTAAGTTAGAAGGAAAACCTAAAAGAGAAGAAAAAGAATCACAAGAGGAAACTCCTCAGTCAACTCTAGGCGGAAAAAAAGAAAAGATATGCTCAGCTAAAAGGAAATTGACGTATTCTTCAACCCAGAATTGCTCTGTCGAGAATAAGCTTCGTTGTTTGGTCAAGCTAATGAGGTAAAGAGCTGTGAAATATTCCCACTTATTCGATGAACTTTCTCAAAGGAAGATCAATTGTACAGGGGAAAAAGAAAGATATTTTAGGATGTCGCCTTATGATAAAAGGCCGATAGTAAAAGGGTAAAAATGAACTACAAAATGAACATTGAGAACTACATGAAATGGACAAGGTATACACTCACTTTATTCAGAGTTATGCACGTTTCACATTGAAAAATTTGCGTTGATATTTTACATTATTACGCTGAGGTTATCTCAGTTAATTAATATCAATAAACTCAGTAAGAGTAGGCTTTGTATCGAAATATATTTCACGTAACATAATATTTTCATTAAAAGTACTTGTCACAATTCTTTTTAAGTCATACCCAGTGTATAATATATTTTTTAATTATTTTATCGTGGTCTCATAGTAGGATAGGTTATCGAAAGATAGCCTATGTTTCTGTATTATATTCGTTCTTCAATATACTTTTTTTTATTATCTTATTTTAACGTTGCTTTAGATATCTTTATTATACGTACATATACAATAGATTTCAGGGCCTTTACAATAGAAAAATAAGCCCGAAAATCAATATGATATAAACATGTAATGTTTTCCAGAGGAAAAACTGACTGTTTTATTTGCGTTTTCCATCTGAAAGCTGTTGGCGTCATTTTGATGAACCTGATAGCTAAATGATCAATTAGAAATACATTAATGATGGTCACTGTGGAATGAAAAGGAAAATAGATGCAATAGAAGCTTATTTTAGTCGTATTTGTTGTATACCTTCAGAAATATCAATGGAAACAAATGTACGTGTTGCAATTAAGGTCAAACATAGAAAAACCCACTTTAATAATGGAAGAGAAAATGATCCATTAGAAAGAACCATGAAATTGCACATCTCTTGATGAAGATCTATCTCAGGTGCTGAAGGCAATTTTAGATTAATATCAAGACATATTAACTGAGTAAGATGGGTTTTTTAGATAGATCTGCAAGTTTGAAGTAAATTAATAAAGTAAAGAGAAAATGCTGTAGATATTAGTCTTATTTGTAGATAAATTTAATATTGCGTAAGTAAATGATTGTTTTTGGAGATTGATCAAAGTATAAATAATATATTTGAAGCAATAGAACTAATTATGTTGATACAAGAGGAAGAAATAACATTAAAAATATTAATTTCACTTTCTTTATTCATTGCAATAAACATCAGCAATGAGTTTTTAAGAAAAATAGATCAAAATTGTGAATTTCAAATCCTTTTAGGAAGGGTTGAAAAGAAACAACTTGTAATGTGAAGAAATAATTCATAACATTTGTTATGAATCTGGTAAAAAGAATGATGAGAAAATGAACTTAATGTTGGACATTTGTTGTTTAAAAGAAAAATTTAAACAGAAAGAAAATCAATGAAATTATTTTATTTAAAAAAACAGTTGTACTTTGTTACTATTTATTTTCAATTTCTTTCCATCAATCCTAATCATATCAAATAACATTAATTAAAATCCATCTTATTATCAACTTATCATCTTTCTATCATTCCTCTAATTTCATAAAAAGAACTATGATGATATTAAAATCATTAAAAAGGTAGAATTCCTTTTGTTTATCCAAAATATCTATGTCTTTTATAAATATAAATCTAATGACAATGTGCAATAATAAATATAATAATAATAATAATAATAATAATAATAATCTCTAATTGAAAATCTGCCAGCCAAGTGTCAACATACAAGGTTTTATTATTTTACACATTAGATCTTTTTTATTTACTTATGCAATATTAAATTGAGATGCAAATCATATTTAATTCTCATTGCATCCATGAAGAAAGAAATAGATAATAATTAATATCTATTTATTTATGATATTAATCACTTAAATTATCATAACATTGTGTGTAAAGAAATTATTAATCATCTTCATATATATATATATATTATATATACTATATATATATTACATATATCATATATATATATATCATATATATATATATATTTTGATTTGTTTTTTAAGATTCTTTACAAATCTATGTATCATTGGGTTGTTATGAATTATAAATATAGTACTATTAAAGATTTCTTTTGTATTTTGTTCTTTCCTGTTTTTTGTTGTTTTTTTCTTCTCAGCAGCCATCTGTTTTCTTTTTTTTTTTATAGATGCGCAGCGTTGTCTTTTGCGAAATAAACTTCAGTGGATCTTTCTTCATTTTCTAATCTCAAATCAAATTTAATCTTTATTTCTGCAAAGAAAGGAAATAATAAAGATAGCAAACTTCAAAAGAATATATCTTTTGAAGTTTGCTTTGGAAGTTGGCATTATAACAACAAAATAAAGAATCAATTGAAAATTATATTAATTTTTTTTATTGGGTATTTTTCTAGATTTCTTTCTTTAAGCTCAAAAAATTTTCATTCAAACACATTTCATTCCTATTTTATCCTCGTCTCTTTCTCCCCTTTTCTTCTTTTCTTCCTCCTTATAGAAATAAAGCAAATCCATGAAATTAAAAATGTAGTTAAATAAAAACTGACTAATGCTAATGAACCAAGCACCATGCACCAATTTGGTTTCTCTAAAATATCTAATTACACCAGATTATTTCCAACCAGAATTAGTACTGCATATTGCTAGAAATTACAGTAACTTTACATTAATATTCTGTTAAATGTAAGACACTGGAATATGTCATTATAATTCAAAAATATTTCCTTTCCAAAGAAAACAATTTAACATTGATTGTTTTTCAGTTTCATTTCATGCAATACAAAGGAACTATTCAACTGAAGAAAAAAAAATCATACTGATATGTGGACTAGATTTAATATGAATATTTTCTTATCATAAATCATCAAACATCTCTTTGTTTAACTTAAATAAAATACCATCTCACTTGCCGATATTTCACTTGACAAAAAGGTGCTATCTAATGAATTTTATTTCGAACAAAAAAGATCTCATCACAGCATGGTAATCACATCACCTCGAACTAATTCTAAGGTTTTAAACATGATGTGTTCTTTTAATGACACCGCTTTTATCCTATAAAATGCGCTAGTACGGTATTTCTGCCGTTATTGACACAAGAAACATCATCATCCAATGTTCGTCTCCAGTGATCGAACAATTATTATTATTATTATATATTATTATTATATATTATTATTATTATATGTTATTAATATAATTAACATTATATTATTAACAGATCAGCTAAGCGATTATGAGACAGAGGCTGGGAGAGATAAACTGGCTGACAGACAGAAAGAAAGATAATTTTTCAAGCACACCAATGTTGTTCTTCACTTCGAGAATTGTTTTAAATTAGTGACGTAAAAGCTGAAAAAGAATGTTTATTTCAAACAACACATTACGTCAGATTATTATCTATGTACGTCATAAAAAGATTCGAAAGTTTACAAAAGAAGGTCTGACTGTTGACCACAAATGCTGGGAATTCGAATATGATTTTTTATAAACTGAGCAAGTGATTGTTAAGTAGTGGTACTTGTTTTGCTTTAGGTGTTAAACAATATAACTCTTTACGATCTATAAATAAGAAACATCAATTTTCACAAATCACACCGTGACGCTCATACTACCATCAACAGTAAGAATTATATTTAGTGATTTTTATCACGAACATACTGACAAGGGAAATCACATTATTAATTTTTGTTACATGCGATTGGATCATCTGGTATAAGGGTCTTTATATGTATATAATCAGAAATGAGCTACCACAGTTTGTTAAAGACTGCCACTACCATGTTTTGAAGCTGTGTTTAACAAAATTGGGGAAGCCCAATTCTGGTCAGATATATTATTCTCCATGTCAGCCATAGCCTTATTAATTCTATTAATGTTTATATATGTATAGATGTATAAATGTTTCATATAGCTTCGAGTCCTTACCCCCCTGCATTATTCCTGGAATATAATTCGGATGAAATTGCTTCTACTCTTAAAAAATAGTCATCAATGAGGATGCTTCGTTTGTCTCTGCACATATTTCTTGAGGCTTTTATATTAATCTGTTGATAAGTCTCCTCCTAAAAAGCTTGGTTCTTTCTATCTTGCTGGAGGTTTCCTTACGTCTGAGGCCATTGTAGCATCCGTCTGTCTCTGAAGACAATGGAGTTCTGCGTCATGTTTCAGTCTGTTGTGGAGTTGCAGCACCTGCTGTGGCTGCACACTCCAACTCTAGATCGGCAGGCCCGAGCACAAGCAAGATTTTAGCTATTTATAGTTTTAAGGATATAAGTTTTCAGTAATTCTGTATAAATTAATCGAGGGTTAAAGTTCTTCTCCTTGTGTACTTTCTTTTGTTATCTCTGCAAGGTAACACGTAAAGACATTCTCCAAATTTTGAAGATAAATTTCGTGTAAAGGAAAGTTCTGCGTGTGTGTGTGTGTGTGTGTTGGTTGGTTGTTTCCTTTCGTTATTGTTTTTTTCAGCGAAAAAAACGGAATTGGAAAAGTTTTTTGTGATTATCTTTAAATAAACGATACTGATATTTGTCTCCTTATTAATACGCTGAGTTGAATGGCTTCATGCTAACTAATTTAAGAAATGACTTAAATTCCAGGGCTTATATAAGGAAGCTTGAGATTATTCATGGCAGGTCTATTTCCACACATGTTTTTCCTTTTACAGACAACGGTATAAAAATTTGTATCGCTCATCAAGGGTTTGTGGTTTATAATAACCAGCTGATAGTATCTGAGCAAAAATGGAAACAGAGATAATTCTATGTATAGCATATTGACGAAAAATAGGATAAGAAATGAAGGTTAAATCCTCAGAAGCTTTAAAAAGAAAGCTCTGAAAATGGAACTATTTTTGATGCGACAACAGTTGGCTTTCAACATTTTACTCAAAAGATCTATTGCTTTATTTTCAGTCGTATGCTTTCTAGTTAAAAGATAAAAGATACGCCAACAAAACTAAATTGATTCACAAAAAGTAGGAAGAGTTCGTTGTTTTCCAGCACCGTGAAAAAGATATTGATTTTAGTACTAACAATATTCAATGTTTTGACAAGGAAAATATTTTCCTGGTGAAAAGAAAAAAAAGTCATCAGTGAAAAAAAAATTTTAGTGTAATTTTTACCTGGTACGACCTACAATTATTATTAAAAACTTCTCTCCATTATACCCTCACCTGATAGCAATAAGACAATGTCCGAGCATCTCGCATAAGTATATACGAGTTGGAACAGAGAACAATTTGTACCTGAATACAGTATTTCGGCATCTAACTACACGGTCTATATGTTTAAGGCTTTGTGCATGTATACAATTGTTAAATGTTTCTGATTTAACTTTTTCTCCTCTTCTGATTTGGTAAAGAAAAAGCTAAATTCTCACTGTTTTCGTTATCTTGCTCATACTCATTTTGCCATGTTACACACCAGGTGAAGCGAGCAAGAATCAGGTTTTTATGTCATTTCCATTTGGTGAGAATTCTTGCAAACTATAGGTCAACGTCAAGGTGTGTACATCGTTGTCTGATCCCTACACCCCCTTTCGGCTGGATTCCTGATAGTATGTATGAGTTGCACATTGCTTAATATCTACAATCGCACACCTACTATTTTCATCCTCAAAGTAAGTAAGGTGGAAAGATTATGGTTCCATATGGCTCGCCATATTTCTGGAAGTGTCTTTATGAAGACCAATGTTAAACGCTTCTCAAATGAACCTAATTGACTACAAAACATGCGTTTTGAAAGAAAGAGGTCAAGGTACCATAAGTAAGACAAGTTCTCAAATTTCCGCTTTTGTCAGACTTAAAAAAATGACGTCCCTGCAGTATGGAGGCAGATGTGGTATTTGAAGAGACATTTTTGGACATTCTTATGAACGTAACAATAACTGGGTTCGAGCAGAAGTATTTTGTATTATCCAATGATAGTACAGTAATTATTGTATTGTTTAGCTGGGGAAATGGTGAGTCGAAAGGAAGAGAAAATGGCGTGTTTTAAGTTTTGAGTCTAGAATAAAAATGAATAGAGGATTGAGAAGCCGAACATTTTGTGTATATTTTATTGTTGTTTTACTCGAATCGCGTATATATTTGTGGATTCGTTACACAGACTAAATCTAAAACGTGCTGACGACATTCCAATAAAAAAACTGTAAATTTTGGCTATCTTCACGATTGATAAGACCTCATACACTCTTCTACTTTCAAAACTATCTATTTGGTGACAAAGTAGGTCTCAATAACTTCCAACAGCTGATGAGTAATAAATTGTTCAGTCACACCCAAGATCTTGTCGTCAGAAATATTCAGGCCTTTATGTTTTATCATTTAAAGATAGGACAAAATAAGACACATTTCAAACACAGTTATGAAACAGAGGACCTTTATTTCATCACCAGAATGAAAATAACATAGAAAGGCTTCTTCTTTTCATTGGTTGTCTGATAATCTCTCTTTCCTTCATGCCCGTAAAAAGAAAATTAATATTTGTCTTTCCAAATTAATCCAGGAATACACTGTTTCCCAACAAAGTGATCACTCCAATGTAGGACTTGTTTTGGAAAGGGGCCATTAATTTATATTGGCTTAATAAAGAAACTTGAATCCAATCCCAGAAATAAAGATTACGATGAAGAGGACGAGATTTTGGGGTCACGTTGCCAGTAAAGCTGGATATCTGATAACATTCTGCACAAGCAACGGTAAGCAACAATAGCGGAAATCGTTTTCTGTATTTATGCGAGGATTCTTTTTAATTAGTTTCATGCCTTTTGACATAGCTTCTATTTAATTTGTCGATATTGTTTGACCGGAGCGTTTAAGCCATGGGCCAAGGTAATTTATTTACAAGGAAAGCAATATTGACATTCAATGTTCTTCTTCCCGCAGTATTTATAAGAACTGGTCCTATATTTTAATTTAATTCAAAGGTGCGCTGTTGCTTTTATCCTAACAATACTGAAAAAACAGTTGGAAAATGGTTTTATATATTCTCGACTGTCAATTTCTGTTACAGTCGAGACGATTTAATTTTGTTCCTACTTATTTCCACGCTACCTGCGAAAAATCAGCTGGAGTGAAAGGTTAAGGACACAAAGCAAATTTTTATAATCAACTATCTTATGCGTTTGCCGTGTTTTTCCCCTAATTTAAAAAGTGTAACCGAAGGCGCTTGTTCATCACTTTCTTTTCATATTGTTAAACTTTGTCATACTTTATGTAACTTGGCTAAGATAGGCTTTTCATTAATAACATCCCAAGTTATCCATTTGACATATTCCAGGTACTCTAACGTAATCGCTTGTTAAGAGTAGCGTAGCGTGACTCTCGTCATTGGGTATTCACTGCTGGGGGGGGGGGGGATTAGATAGGCATTATTTAGGGAGAACTGAAAATTGCTATGGAAGAACAAGCTAATGGGCCACAAAGGATTAGTGGTGATTTGGATTAAGTTTTCAATATATATATATATATATATATATATATATATATATATATATATATCGTCACGGTAAACAATAACACATTGATTCAAACAAGACATATCAATGAAAAACATGAAATATTACAAAATAGTTGATCAAATTTGCATGGAGCTAGAAAATCAAGTGAGATTAATTTTGAAGCTGAATTATTAAACTATTTAGAATTCGCTTATATATCAAGACTATTCTCCGGTCCTTCATGGAAGGAAATGCATCAATAACTTCTTCGTGAAATTATTTTTTTGAATGAAGATTCTAAAGAAGACTCTTCTCAGTAGAAAAGAGTGGCAGCGATGCCAAGCGATTTTGGCTCATAGTGTTTCGGTAGGCACTCATGATTCGCTTTAATACTGAAAAAGAATGCTCCACGAGGCTGAAGTTGTAGGAATCATTAGAGTCAACTCACAGAGTTAAGGCACCTGCAGCATTGCTTTGAATAACCCTGTGGTGAAAAGGATCTCAAGAATGGCATTAGGACAAAGAGTCAAAAACCCTTTAAAGCTATAAAAAGCTCTGCGTTCTGTCTCGAGTTTTACATGGTCAAAGGGGCGACCATGAACATCTAACAGTGAAGAAAAAGCAGCTCTTGGAAATTCTCTGCCATGTTGCTACAGTCTTTCTGGATTGAAAAGTTCGAAAAACGAAAGAGCTTGCAGGGAACTGAACCTTATTGCAATTTGCTGCAGAATATGATCAATGATTTCAAACAATAGCCTTCTGAAGCTTTGTTCTAACGGGCCTTCAAATGCTACTCTCTTTCGAAGAGGCTCTGATTCAAACTCAACATTATTGATCACAGACTACTGCCAAATTTGATGAAAAGACTCATCAATCCTTAGTCTAGCAATAATACCCTCAACCTCTTTGATCTTTGCATTACAGTGCGAGATGTCAAAGCTCTTTGTTTGTAGAACAGTAAATAATATTTCTGTCTGAGGAAATACACTTTCGAAAACTTCAAGCAAAAATAAAAACTCAGAAACCTTCAATTTGGAGACATATCTACTTGCAGCATCCACAGTGTCAACATTCCATGGATGCGGATTATCACTAATGTCTTAAAAAAATGCTAGAAAACTACTTAAAATAGAGTGAACCCTCCCGACCAAACGAGCATTCGAGTTCCAACAAATTTCGGACGGAGTTGGAACAATACGTTCCACAAATTGATGTAAGTTGGAAGAGCGTTTTGGAGAGCGAGAAAAGAATGAGGATACCCCAGTTAAAGTGGAGAACAATCGTTTGCAGGGGTTTATCATGCGAGCACTTTCATAAAGAACAAGATTAAGCTGATGGGCACAGCAATGAACAGACGAGGCTTCGGGGTATTTTTCCCTGATTCTTGCACTAACTCCTGATATTTCACCAGACATAACAGAGGCACGGTAGTATGTCTGAGCAACAACTTTGTGCCCAACTTTATACTCCTCACGCTTTGATAAAGCAAGCTGAGTTATTTCTTCTGCACTTCTCTTCGAGCTGGAATCAATAAATTCAACGAATCGTTCACAAACGTGGAAATTCGAAAAGCAACAGCTAGTTGTTCCTTCTTCGACACGTCTGGGTTTTCATTAAGCTCAATTGCTACAAAACCCCTTCATTGAGCTTGGAAAATATCTCCTTGGTCATGTGCTGTCCAATACAGAATATTAAGTCACTTTGTACTTGAGGGGACATGACAGTAAACACAATAGCATTAGAAAAATGACTTCTTAAAATGTCATCGTATTGTTCTATCAGTTTTAAAAGCTCTACGTAATTACCTCTATTCCCAGACTCTTCGTTCTCCTCGTGACTCTGGAAAGAAAGTTCTTGCTTGGCAAGAAAATAAACAGCGTCGATTAATCATCGCATTGTTTCCCTATTTTTCCTCACTTTCTCATTGAAAATCTCAACGGAGCGTTGTCTCTGGCTGCCCATCACAAAATCAATTCTATTTCTACCAAATGTTTTGAGTTGAATCATTGCATGAATGTGCGCCTGTGAGAGGCCATGTTTTCTCGATGGTTTGCTAAAATTGTTCAGATCTTTATAGACAGTTTTGTTCCATACTCCTTTCCCCGGGATAAACAACAAACAAGGCCAGCAATACAATCTGGTATTATTGTCTGAGCCACAAAGCCATAAAATTCTTTCATACGATTCTGTCATAAAATGGCGTATAAACCCTACTTTACAAGGCTGGACTATGTCAAGGCACGGTTTTGGTCTTTCAGCTTCAATTATTCTGTCTTTCAGCAAACGAAAAACTTGAAAAATGATTGACCAAGTAACATTGCAATAACATCGTTACCAACAGATTCGGTCATAATATTGCAAAGTAGACATCAACAAATTAATAGGCTAAATAATATTCACTCATAGAGTTACTACTTTGTTTGAAGAGGCCTGGTTCGTCATTCACCCCTTTTGAATGTAAACGTGTGCATTCACCAGCTATTTAATTTCCGGAACTCCAGCCGTTGTGCTTCAAATTCCGGAAAACAATTTCATAATCATATACCTTTTTCAATCATACTTTTAATCAGGGGGCAAAACTGGAAAAATGTCTTGTTTGGGAAATAATTTCAAAACTTCAGAAATTTATGGCCGTAATGTAAACAGTAAATGACTTTTAGCATTACTACTTTAACAAATGAACCTTCTAAATTACCTTCATTCAATCAATTTGAAAGTGTTAAATAGAGACAAATGATTATTACTGAAAACAGCCAAAATTCGCAATGCAATTTTTCTTTTTAATTGTCCATCACAATACTGAGAATATGCATTGATTATTATCTCGAACCGAGAGGTATGAAATTCACAAAAATACAAAGAACAAATCCCTGCTCCTTTGCACGACTTTGCTGCATACCAGGTGCCCAACTCTCCATGAATCGTCAGCAGGTTAACCTAAAGCCAAGGTCACGTTTTTCTTCACTTTCTTACTTGCTGTGAAACTGACTTTTTACGAGGAAAACACCATTTACATCGGTGAAAGTGGGAGGTGCAAATTTCAGTTCCCATTGTAATCCGACACAGATGTTTCACAACGAGATCTGTCAAAACCTTAATCGAGGATGACGCTGGGAGCTAAAGTTTTGCAGCTTATTTTTCTATTATTTCAGCGAATTAAAGAGAAATTTATCTGGGAAATTAAGCCAATTTGATTGGTTAAAACTAGGCGGAAGAGATTCAATGCTTATTTAGTGACGTAAGATGACTCAAACAAAGATTAATCCAATCCAAGGATAACGGCTTTGCATTGGATCACAATCTAATCGGTGTCGGTTGGTATTCACCAGAGAAACACGTTTGTGATGAGGAAAACGCCATGATGAAACATCCAGCGTCGAAAAATGACAGGAAAGGTTCTTGGCCTTACTTTATGCTCAAGTCCCTGATTAAGCAAAATGTAATAATTTGAAAATTTTTTTTCACCAAAATCTCATTGTTCAAAATCTCATTCACTGAATCCCTTGCATACCCTTGCTATTTTCTGGGAGTAGGCCAAATGCTGCCTTTGGATCAATTTCGTAATATGAAAGTTACGGAAATCATGACGAAATGACAACGCTATCAATAAGTGACGCAAAGACCATCTATTATAAGAGATTTTTACAGAAACGTAATGTGATTGTAAAATAACAGAAATATATTTACAATTAAAACCTTACCAGATCCAAGCTGCGGACATACGTATCACACAATCGCAAGTTCAATCAACAAAACCATTTGTATTAAAGAAATCCCGGTGTTGTCGGCTTTTGTTAACCTGGAGTGTTCCTTACAGATTATCTAAAATAAATTTGCATCCAATTGGCTAAATATTTCATATACAAATACAACTACACAAAGGGAGCAAAAACCCAGTTACACAAAGTTACACAGAATACCTTATGGTCCAATTCACACATGTCTGGGATAAAAATATACGCCTTAATTTGCACAGAGTGAAATATTCCATTTCCTATTAGTTTTACCAAGTTTGGAAAAAGACAATACTCAAATCATCTCAATAATTACAAATAAAAAAGTAAGGGACGCCTTTACGTTCTCCAAATATATGGAAAACTAGTCTTCCAGGAGAGGAAATATTTTTTGTTCTTAGTCTGAGTTTGTTGGGATTGAAAATGATACAAGGTAACCTTTGATTTCACATTCTACATATTTGCGGAATTGAAAAATGAAATTAGTTTAGAAAACAGCATTGTTTTCTGTGAAATCTATCCATGTTTGTCTCTGATAAAGTGTTTATGCATTGTCATTTATGATAAGTTTTAGCCTAATATAGCACGAAAATAGCGATGGCTTGCGTAGTTTTGTCTAAACCCACTCAGGAGACTCAAATTCCCCCAGACTCCCAGTTCCATCAAAGGCGTGCTAATGGCGCCCCAAAAGCTCGCGAACCATAACCCAAACCTAATTCGAACCCTGAATTCAGTTACAAAAACCAGCTGTGAAGCACAAGTACGTTCAGTATTGAATTGCCTAATTACAAAAATCTACTGGATTTCGATTTTCAACTTTTTGGCTTAGAACAAAAAAAAAACTTCAAAGAAAATAGATGTAAAAAAGAAAGAAAGCTTTGCAACACTATTACACAAATGCGTTCACACGCACCCTGGAGATATAAATAGGTACTGTATTACTTAAGGCACTTCAGTAGCCAAGAGCAAATCCAACATAGGCTTTAATGGTACTTTCTACTTGTGCTTTGTCAAATGTCTTTTCTGACGTTTCAGCTGCCAAGTCATTTGTTGTCATTCCATTTGCGTGGCTCTGTGCCTCCTCTCTTACTGCTTTCATGATATGGTGCTATGGTGCTTTGGTGCTATTAGCCGTTACTTCACAGCACTAAGCGCAAGTAGACGTGTTAATATTCTTAATGCTCACTACAAATTTGGAATTGGTCAATGTTCCTTACAATGAAAAACCCGTTACCGAGAAATCAATGGGATTACTCAGCTCCCATCTATAAATAACCCAACTTATTCTATAGCATACATGTGAATGGTCACGTGATGGCATCATTATATACGACACATACCTTTGCGATGCTTCCTCAGTTTTGTGCTTACAAATCACTACACTGCATGAACCCAGGGCACCATAAATTTTATGTGGATTTTGATTTAAAAATCTAAATGCACATCATTTACATTTGCGGAAATTTAGGGACTCCGATGGTCATTTTGTACGAGTCTTTATAATCTGTAACCAGCGTTAGATACAAAGCTCACACCTTACAATGCCGTTTGAAAAGACTTTGAGAGGCTTGAAATACAAAGACTAGTGGTAATACTGGCGGTAAACGTGCACGGATACAACTATATGATTTAATGCGATCCATCGAGGCAATTATGAATATAAATACAACTCCAACAGTTATACAACCTAGTACATACAAATGAAAATGTGTAAAACAAGTACCACAAAGCATAGCAAAACTCTTATTAAAGGCGGTTGCTGGCGGTTGCACAACGACTAATTTCTTGTCAAGGTACTACAAGACATAATATTCCAAATTTCTTGCCTAAAGTATCTTAAGATNCATCATGATATGCGACACATACCGTTGAGATGCTTCCTAATTTCTGTACTTACAAGCCACTACACTGCATGAACCCAGGGCACCATAAATTTTATGTGGTTTTTGATTTAAAAATCTAAGTGCACATCATTTACATTTGCGAAAATTTAGGGACTACGATGGTCATTTTGTACGAGTCTTTATAGTCTGTAACCAGCGTTAGATACAAAGCTCACACCTTACAATGCCGTTTGAAAAGACTTTGAGAGGCTTGAAATACAAAGACTAGTGGTAATACTGGCGGTAAACGTGCACGGATACAACTATATGATTTAATGCGATCCATCGAGGCAATTATGAATATAAATACAACTCCAACAGTTATACAACCTAGTACATACAAATGAAAATGTGTAAAACAAGTACCACAAAGCATAGCAAAACTCTTATTAAAGGCGGTTGCTGGCGGTTGCACAACGACTAATTTCTTGTCAAGGTACTACAAGACATAATATTCCAAATTTCTTGCCTAAAGTATCTTAAGATTTTGTGCATCTGGGGTAAGAGAATGGGTCACTTAATCATCTACAATCTCTGCAGTCACTGCCAAATATTGGTAACCATCAGATCAGGAACGGATTCTGTAGTGCCTTGTTGAAAGGAAATTTAGAGGGAAACAATTGTTTGGCCCACATTATGATGAATCTGTCATTAACTGCACAGCTTCAAAATGATCTTCATCTTTACACTGCCAGTGGTCACCTTGTCAATGAATATGTACGGTTAATACGGTTTTATGGCTTAATTAAAAAAAATACAGCACCAGAGCACTGCAATCAACAGATAAATTTGTAACACATTACTAGTGGTGAAATTTAGAAAAGTAACATCTTTACACATTACTTTCTTCTATTCTTCCATACTTTATCCAACACATTTTTAAACCGTATGCTGGTAAAGATTTTTGCGAACACATACTACGTACACTATCACAACCCTCTACGTAGCCTTAAGCATTATGTTAACAATATCACATCATTTTTCAGTTTTGTATCATCTGAGCACGTATGATATAAATACAAGCTCTTAACATCAAAAGCACTTAATAAAGTAAGAGTTGTGTTTGTGGTAAAAAAAAACTTGTCCGTGTTCTAAAACCGCCGCATATCCTGTTGTGTCTGTCCGCATGAAAAATGTAATTCCAAAACGTTCAGGCAGAAACTTGCAAAACACAGTAACGAATGACAAAACGTCCTGCTATTTTTGTACACTTCCGCTACACCATAACGTAACTGATCGCCATAAAAAATACTCCTGGCATATTGAATAATGCAGAAACATTCTGCAAAACTATGAAATATCATGCGCTAATAAGAAAACTGGGCGAAAACAACTTCAACACCCTCAATTTCATTGTTTCCATTTTTCAGAGAAAAATACGGACAACCTGTACCATTTATTGTGACGTGCGTACACTTTCAATGGACGTCCGAAATGCCTGATACCACCTGCAAAAAATAAAATAAACAAAAGGTAACACAGTGGACCATCTACGAAAGCCAGTGTTTTTGGAAATTGGAATCCAGGAATCCAATGTTTTTTACTAATCAAATTAATTAATACCATAGCATTTTAAACTTTGTCTATTTTGCTGATCCCGGTACTGGTATTATACGTATCCGTGATTTTGCTATCACGGTTTAAATGCCCAGTGAACTTTTCAACCCCTTCCACATTTATGATTATAGCTGTATTATCTTTGTTGTCATTAGTTACGAGTCGTCATTTGCATTTCCGTTTTACTGCCATTTAAGAACATGATTTTTCACTTCCATTTTTGAGTAACAAGGATAATTTCTCTCAAATTACTTGTCTCAATGACCTTTTTAAATGAGCAATTCTAAAAATCAATGAAGCAGTGGTGGACTTAAGGCAAGAAATTCAGATCACATGAAATCCTGTGATTTGGAATAACACGAATGGAAAGAAGCACACAGAAAAGAAAAATGTGGCAAAAAAATTATTTGTGGGACGAAATGATCCAACTATTGGATATTCGGAGAAAGTAGCATGGGCGTCTAGTATTACTATTATTATTAAATTAATGTTTATACAGGATACAATACATATATGTAAAATATACATATAAACACATCAGTATCTTACATCTATTGTAAAAAGTGCTATCAATGTGGTCCTGTTTTGACACATTAGTAAACAAAAAGGAAAAAGAAAAACTTAATGAGAAAAGGCAGCTAAAAAACTGCTTTAAGGCTGATCTAAGACTATTAACATTGAAAATGCTGAAAAACGAGCCTAAATTGAAAAGCGGAAATTTGGAGGAACTAATCACTAAAATCTAAAAACCTAAAAATTCAAACATGCTGTTTGAAATTATTTTATCTAAAAATCATGCCTAATTTCTAAGGAAAATTTTATAGTCTTCTCTTTGTGAATTTCTAACAGAAGATCATTGTAAAGCCGACAACCTTGGTAACAGAACCATTGGCAACCTATTTTAAGTTATATCTTATGGAGTTTTATTGAAAAGTTATTATTTCTTNAAATAATTTTTCTTTCTTTTGCATACATGTACTGACATGCGGCATTGAAATTAAAAAAACGTCAGTCAATTTCTATTTTGGTATAATTGACCATCAACGGAATGTTTTGTTTGTATCACTTAACAGGTGTTATGGTAATATCAGTAAAACGTTTTTTCTTCTTTTTGTTCGATCGAACATGCCGAATGTTGTTTGAATCACTTAAAATGGTAAAATCAGTAAAACGTTTTTACTTCTTTTTGTAAAAAGAAGTAAAAACGTACATACTGCCTTATCAACAGAGTACGTTTGACGAAATTTCACGTACAGAAGATAATATATTCGAGTACGCACACGTACCGCGGCTAATATTCGATTTGTCAAAGCCTGATTCTTCCATACGTTGGCGTCACTCGTTTTGGTGAATTTTGCCATATATCAGCTCAGATGCACGATAGTCGATTGAGGCTAGGTTCGCCTTCTGTATATCGGTGAGTCGTATCTTCACGGTGCAGCAGTGCGTTATAATTGGGACGATCATCGAGTTAAAAATCTTCTCGGACGCATCAGATGTCAAGAGCGGTCGGATTTTTGCGAGGAGTCGTAATTGCCCACTAGCTTTTCGCAATCTCTTCTCGAAATCTCCTTGAAGATTCATTGCAGCATCAAGGGTATTTCCAGGGCATTCGTATGTTGTTGTTCGGTTGGTGGAAACGTTTTTGAATACGATCTCTAGTGTTTTCTCCGTTTTCGTAATTCTTTTAGCTGTCCCAAATAACATTACCTCTGTTTTTCCCTTCTTTAAATTTATGACTAATTCAGACTCGTCGAGGTAGGTCGAAATCTTTTCGAGTTCTTCATTTAGTGTATCTTCTATGGATTGGATGTTACGATTTGCGAAATATACAACAGAATTGTCTGCAAACATCAAGACTCTCGACGATTTAAGGGCATCAGCAACGTCATTAAAGTATATCATAAACAGCAAAGGACCGAGGATCGATCCCTGGGGAACTCCGGAAAACACAGTTTGTGAAGCTGATTGCGAGTGTCCGATATGGACTACTTGCGTGCGGTGAAATAGATAGCTGTTAAACCATGTAATTTCCTGTCCGCAAATTCCGTACATTTTCAGTTTAGTCATTAATGTGGCATGACCAAGCGTGTCAAATGCCCGACTAAGGTCTATGAATACTGCTCCAACCATTAATCCATTATCCATNTCCAACTATTGGATATTCGGAGAAAGTAGCATGGGCGTCTAGTATTACTATTATTATTAAATTAATGTTTATACAGGATACAATACATATATGTAAAATATACATATAAACACATCAGTATCTTACATCTATTGTAAAAAGTGCTATCAATGTGGTCCTGTTTTGACACATTAGTAAACAAAAAGGAAAAAGAAAAACTTAATGAGAAAAGGCAGCTAAAAAACTGCTTTAAGGCTGATCTAAGACTATTAACATTGAAAATGCTGAAAAACGAGCCTAAATTGAAAAGCGGAAATTTGGAGGAACTAATCACTAAAATCTAAAAACCTAAAAATTCAAACATGCTGTTTGAAATTATTTTATCTAAAAATCATGCCTAATTTCTAAGGAAAATTTTATAGTCTTCTCTTTGTGAATTTCTAACAGAAGATCATTGTAAAGCCGACAACCTTGGTAACAGAACCATTGGCAACCTATTTTAAGTTATATCTTATGGAGTTTTATTGAAAAGTTATTATTTCTTGTAACTCGAACGTGCGTGTTAACTTGAAAGTAGTTGCTGAACGGGCACACAAACGTTTCCAGTAATACATTTACGGACAGTGCTGCAGAGTTACTTCTTCATTCTTCCATACGTTGGCGTCACTCGTTTTGATGAATTTTGCCATGTATCAGCTTAGATGCACGATAGTCGATTGAGGCTGGGTTCGCCTTCTGTGTATCGGTGAGTCGTATCTTCACGGTGCAGCAGTACGTTATAATTGGGACGATCATCGAGTCAAAAATCTTCTCGGTCGCATCAGATGTCAAGAGCGGTCGGATTTTTTGCGAGGAGTCGTAATTGCCCACTAGCTTTTCGTAATCTCTTTTCGGAATCTCCTTGAAGATTCATTGTAGCATCAAGGGTATTTCCAAGGCATTATTCGTACGTTGTTCTCCGGTTGATGGAAACGTTTTTGAATACGATCTCTGGCGGTTTCTCCGTTTTCGAAATTCTTTTAGCTGTCCCAAATAACATTACCTCTGTTTTCCCCTCTTTTAAATTTATGACTAACCGAGGTAGGTCGAAATCTTTTCGAGTTCTTCATTTAGTGTATCTTCTATGGATTGGATGTTAAGATCTGCGAAACATACGACAGTATCGTCTGCATACATCAGGATTCTCGACGATTTAAGGACATCAGCAAAGTCATTAAAGTATATCACAAACAGCAAAGGACCGAGGATCGATCCCTAGGGAACTCCGGAAAACACAGTTTGTGAAGCTGATTGCGAGTGTCCGATATGGACTACTTGCGTGCGGTGAAATAGGTAGCTGTTAAACCATGTAATTTCCTGTCCGCAAATTCCGCACACTTTCACTTTAGTCATTAATATGGCATGACCAAGCGTGTCAAATGCCCGACTAAGGTCTATAAATACTGCTCCAACCATTAATCCATTATCCACATTTCTTCGGACATCGTCGACAAATTTGTTACTGCGAGACTAGTGGAGTGTTTGTTTCGATAATCATATTGGTTAAAAGTAAGTAGCTCATTGTCTTCCAAGTAAGACAAAAGCTACTTGTACACTGCCCTTTTCATGATCTTTGAAAGGGCAGGGAGGATATATATAGCTCTGCAATTTGCCTCAAGATCTTCGTTTCCGCTTTTGTGGACTGGAACCACTCTTGCTGACTTCCAGATGGTATGGAAAGTAGCTGTATTTAAACTCAAATTGATGATAGGTGTGAGTGGTTTTACGATAAATGGGTTTGAGTCCTTCAAAAGTCCTGCTGGAAGATTGTCCAGACCAGTCGCTATTTTTCGGCTTAGCTTTTTCAGTTGATTACGCACAAAGATGACAGAGACGTATTTAAATCTGAAAACACTGTCTGTTTGCAATGAATAATATTTCGGTACGCTCCATACAAAGCTTTTAAGCATGTTACTAGCATTTTTCATTGTTTGCACAGCACCAGCAAAATTATTGCTAAAACGTTCTGCTTTCTCTTTTTGATGGGATGAAGGGGCTCAAATTATGTTTTTCGATTTAACAGGGAAAATGTCCTTTATACACTTCAAAAATGTCTAAGGATTATCTTTGTTTTCGTTCAGTATCTCTCGCTGGTAATTTCTCCGAGCTGTTTTTAGGCGATTGGTACATAGGTTACGACAACGTTTATAAAGTAGATAATCATTTAGAGTGTTGTGTTTTCTGGCTCTCCTTAACAGTTAGTCTTGCTGATCCATGCAATCTCGTATTTTTCTGTTAAGCAACGGTGTTTGTTTATTTTTAACTCGTTTAGTTGTCATGGGAGCACGGCGATTAAAAATTTCAGACAGCAAATTACTGAATATTGTTACTGCCTGTTCAACATCATTTGATTGCATTACTGGATCCCAGTTAATATTCCTCAAATCGTTTTCCAATGCACTATGATCATAACGGGTGTAATTTCTGGCGGTAGTAGTTTTTGGTGTAAATTTGATATGATCTATTTTGCGACAACATCCAACAATGTCGTAGTCACTGTAGGCTGCTGGAACAACAAAGGATTCACGAATATTGTATGGTTTGAGTGATGCGATTATGTCAATTAATGTCTTTGGGTGTTCTGTGATGCGAGTTGTCTCATTAATAATCTGTTTAAATCCATTTAATTGAACTATATTTTTATTGTTTTCATAACAATTCTTTTTTATAAAGTTGACATTAATGTCTCCCATGATGATCACTTCCTCATTAGTTGTTTACACGTTTTGATAATTGTTCGTTAAAGATCTCAGGAAAATTGACATTCAAATAGTGCGATATATCCGGGGGTGTATAATGATACATATGAAAAAGGATTTTGATTTTGGTGGCATAAACTCTATCAACATTGCCTTGATATTTTCACTTTCAAAGTCCTCTCTCCGTCTCTAGTGCTGTCCTTCAATAAATCTGTCCGAAATATAAGCAGCTACACCTCCATCTTTACTAACTGTCCGTTCTCTTCTTACAAAATTGAATCCATTGATGTTGAAAATCTCCCCCCCCCCCCCAAAAAAAAAACACAACAACAAACCACCAAATATATTTTAGTAAAACTGGTCATGGATTTGTAAATTTTAATTGATGCACAAAAATTATGGGGGCATAAAGATTGAATCACAAAAAGCAACCGGCATTTTTCCTGTTATGGACTATATAAAATGTAATGTTTTGTAATGGACCTGTGCATAATCACAAAATTCAGGGGACCCAGTACAATTCTCATGCTTAATTATAATTGTATTGTACCAAGTACGTATAAGAGAGGAAATAAGACTTTCTCCTTCTTCATCATATCTCCAAATAGCGAGGTTGAAAAACAAATGATCACAAATACACAAAGTAGAGGGGAGAAAAAGGTTTTACAATTCTTATAAGGGGTAAGTCATTTTATCTCTTTCATTCTTTATCCCTCTTACAAATTATACTTTGTTGTTAACCTTCCTTGTATTTCGGACAAGACCCCTTGGAAAACAGAAATGTTATTGTACACAGATGATACATATTATTTTTGAATGGCATATCCTGTATAAATCCTCGGCAAAAAATAAATTAAAAAAACAAATAGTTAAATGTTAGTTATCTGATGCATCAGAACTCAAGTTTCAAGGAAATGATATATTTATTTTTCTCCAGTGTTTCCTATCATTCATTTTAACAATTTTTCCTCACTTCTGTATACATGCGGAATGATGTCTTCAGAATGGAAGAGAACCAATATCTACAAGTCTCAGATACAAGAAATTAGATTTGGATAAAACGTCCGGTGACGGCAACCCGGGAAAGCGTGAGGAGAGCTGGGAAAAGCGAATTATAACATGTCTACAACTACACGAGGTACAGGGAGTTGAGAGTAAATATGCCAAAAATAAATTTATTTCACCCCTTTCTTTAGTACAATAATATCACTCGCTTGGGGTTTATTTCTTCTCCAGACAATATGAAACTAAGACGATGTCTATTTCAAAATTAACAAAAAAACAGGAGAACAAATGGGTTGAAAAACAATAAACAACGGGAAAGCATATTACCTCTGAAATTCCAGGTCATTTTCCGTTGAAAAATAAAAGGTTCTCATTCGTGGATCGGGTGGCACGGCAACAATGGACCACTTCCTTCCAGTGGATTCCGTACCATTGACGTCATAATCATGCAACTTAAACATACCAATTGCAACTGCTTCTGACATATCGCCATAGTAATATAAACAACCCGACTTCAATACGCAATAGCGCCGCTTCCATGATTTGTGTGTGAAACCCTGCTTCCAGAGATATCCATGGCATTCGGGGTTCTTGATTGACAACGCTGGAATACTGACATTTTTTACACTGCATTCTGGAATGTGGGATAACTATTAAGAAAACAGGAAAATTATTTTATAGGTATACCAGAGCGAAAATAATACAATCTTGAAACCCAAACTTTGAGAAAACAACATTTCCTAAAGCATCTGAAAATTGTCTTGCATCTGGAATTTGGAACTGTCATATATTTCATGTAGCTGGCACATAGGCTTTCACCAGCCCTGGGACAATGGATCAAATCCAATTTATTGAAATTAGAATTCCGTTTTCGCCTTTTTCCTTAAATGCCCCATAAATTTATAGACAAAACCAATGTCAGAAGATAAAAATGACCTGAAACACACAAAGGAACATGGTTTTGTGTGTTATTAGTCAGAATGTTCTTTTTATCATTTTCTATAAAAAATATGCATATGTTAATCGATATTTTCACACGAATACGTATTCAATATCTTGCAACTCAGCATATACTATCGAAATGCTAGATCACTTCCTTCTACATTGTGCAGCTCTCAAAAACATCAAGTACCATTTCCTGCAACAACTATATGAGGAGGATAAAGACAACATTCTTAACAAGTTCTTAACCCAATAGCCTTCACAAGACTCTTGGGCACTGACTGACTAACATACAAGTCATTTTGACAAACTAAAATTTTCTCCTAGTGCATTCCCGTAGAAAGGTCTCTAATGACTTTTCCTTTTTTACTTCTTCCACTATCACATGTTATTCTATGACGTAAGCAAGGGCGTGTTTGATCACTGTTAGTTTCAAATACTATACCCTTTCTTTACTAGGGAGATAAAACGACAAACGAGTTTATAAACTATCCGAGAAGAAGTTTACGCTAGTGTGCCCTTTGAAAATAGTAGGTTCGATGCTCGTGTAAAAATTATCTGAACCTTTGAATCATTTACATACGAAAATTAATTTTTAATATTTTGGGTGAAATATCTTGCTGCAGCTAGACTGGTTAACAGATCATCTTGGCCAGAGTAGAGGCTCTGCTCTTGCACAAAATACAATATATTTACAGTTAGGGTGACGGTTAGGATGACGGCTTTAAGACTGACACCTTGCTTCTATTGAAAAACACTAACAATTTGTATTCAAACAGATACTCAAATTCCAATCTATAAGCCCCTATTTCTGGTATTTAAAACGGAACACCAATACCCGCCTTATATTGTGGATAAAATTATTCCCGAGCTGCATTTAAATGCTGATACCTGAAAACTCAAGATGACATAACATTTTCAAAAAGAATGCGTAGAAAAAGTGAGTTAACGAAACCCCTGCTGTTTACTTACAGTGTCTCTGCTACTTTTCGCTGCCTCGGAGAGCACTTTCATCCAACTAAATTAAAAAAAACCCGTACAAGTTGTAATTGTTGAAGGCATAACTGGTATAGTGGCCACTTTTCAAATAAAATGTCAGCGAACACCACAAACCAGTGGTCTGACATATTATTAGATAGGGTATTGTGTAAAAAAAAACGCAACAAAGTATTTGTCAATCTCGTTGTAACAACTTTCCCTGGAATACATATTTCCCCTTTCATATTTTATAAGTGAAAACAATATTAAATCAGAAAATTTGGAATCATAGTGATGTGCAAAATATATTATCTAGGTTCCAACCAGAGCTTACGGATTTTTTTTTCACGTGTTCTGTTACTTAAGCTTTCAGTCGTTTCGCGGGGCCTGGTACCGAAACATCCCTTATGCATGAAATACCTCAGTAAGGTCGTAAATCAGTTGGAGTCATTAGAGGATATGCAGAGAAATAAAACAACAAAACTTTCCAATATTTCCGCTTCTTACCATTTCATCTCTTCCTCCGATGCCGCTGCAAAACAATATGTTCTGGCGCCACCTTTTGTAATTTTGAAGCAATATTTCCTTCCTGTGTCCAAGGATCTGGTTGCCAAATAATTTGCCAAAACTATAGCTCCAGATGGTACTTTATCCTGCAGGTTTAGTATAAAAAAGGAGTGAATATGATTAATATAATACATAACAAACATTTCAAAAAAATAAATTTGACAGTGCAAAAGCAATAAATTATATGGGGATTTTTTAAGGTTTTTCCCCCAATGATGAAGAACAATACAAGGCAGACATCCACCAACTGTACGGAATAGTGAAAGAATAAAAATGGGGGAAGACACGTGACCAGAGTTGCGCCAAAAGATATGCGTTGACCTTGAACTTAAAATCAATCGAATTATATGATGGAAGAAAGCACTCAGAAGGCAAAGAGTTTCACAATCTCGTTGTCGGAGGAAACAAACTACATTCACAGAAAGATGTTTGGAGAAACGAGTTACAAGGCATTCAACAAACTGTAATGGTACCTGCAAGGAAAGCTCATTTCACACTTCGACGCTTCCCATGACAATGTTAAGAGAAAAGAATAAGGCAAGTCACATTTCGTCCATGAGAAATGGGCTGAAGAGTAGCAGTAAGATCTGGTTCTGTCAAGTTAAAATATGTCTTTGAACTCTATCAAGAACATTAAAACGATAAGATAGGATGTGACAACTTTATTCCAGGCAAAGACGGGTGGTAGATTTAAAAGGAACAAATGTATTTAATGATATATCCTTAAGTACAGTGAACATGAGACTTCTTATGACACATGGTATACAATTAAACCCCCCTTCCCCCCACAACCCCCCCCCACAACTTTTTTTGATATTCTTAAAAAAACGTTTTGGGCCTAAGAGAACAAGGTGCGGATGAAAATATGGCGAACAGGAAATTTAGTTTTGCTAAACATTTGTTATAGTCTCCATGTCTATGTAAAGTGGTATGCACGCGCATTTTCCTACACAGGAACTGATGCTATCCATTCCGATCTCATCCTCGAAATTCGTCGGTGTAGTAGTTTTGCTACAACATACGAAATTCCCTTAAAACTTGCAAAAACCCTCACTAGTTGTTCAAGAAATGTTTCGTAAATTTAGGGGTGTGGAAAAAGCAAATACCTTTTGGCGCTAGGGTTTGGCGGGATCTAAAAGATCTTTTCATAGGCTGTATCTTATGTTTGGCAAAAACGATCGTCTGGTTTTCGTTAAACAAGCAAAAAAAATGTTTAATCCAGTACGTTAGCACAACAGAAGCTGTCTCTTCTGTCCTCCAATTAACTGAAAATGCAGTCCAAGCTTTCGCTCCGCTACCTTCTCTTGATGACCTGGCTTATGGCGAAGAATTCAGTAACAGTAATGTACATTTTGAAAACTAAGGAGAATGAGCACACGACGATTTAACACGAGATTCAAAACTATCAAAAAGACATCAGAACTCCTCGCATCATCATTGTAGTTGTAAGGGGAAAATGTGCTTGAAAACCACGGCTTCCTATTTTCTACCTAAAAAAAGTAAATTTCTGTAGCAAATTTGACAAAAAAGGAAGCTTGTTGCACCATGCCAATTGAAGGCTGCTACTTGGCAAGATTGGGAATTCCCTGGACTGAGTAGAAAAAATTAGGCCTCACAAGTTGACTATTTATAGATACGGGAGCTCGTCTCTGGTTTAATATCAGGTTTAATATCAGAGGTCGTGGAGAACAGTAATTATAACAGTAACAGTAATGCCATTAAAATCCTGGCATTTTTACAGGAAATCATACACAATTCGCCCATCTTGCAAATGAAGGTGGCTTCTTTTTATAGCCACAACTTCACATGAATTACCATGGGTAGGAACTTTGGTATTCAAAGTGGTCACAAAGGAAATTAACATGGCGAATACCAGTTTCACCAAGAAAATACTTACCTTCTCGGTTTTGTAATAATATAAGCAGTTGTCAGCCTTGAGTTCAAACCTGAAACAGATAAAAACGATTGCTATTATCAAAACAGAGGTTATTTAAAAATTAATCAAAAAAATGAAATACTACTATTTTAAAACAAGTCGTTGGGTTAAAATGCCTAATTGTGGTGTTTCTTTCTTTTATTTATATAATAGACAGTCATTTTCATGACAAATGCATATTTCTTCAAGCTTGAATATCTGGTGTACAGAAGCTGAAATCTACAAAAAAACAACAAGCGTAGTTAAATATAGGAATTAAAATCATATTCAATTTGGCTAAAAGTTTTGCGGTTGGCAATCGGCCAGATCAAGACACCAAAACATGAAAATATATCGAGCGGTGTTTTACCAATACGGAAAGGCTATAGAAGATCAATGACAGGTGGACAACTTTTGCATCTGGCTGTTTAGGACAACTGATGATCATAAACGAATTATTTTTGTTTACAAACTGGAAATGATGAAAACTGAAAATAAATAGCCTCTTATACTCCCAAGTGAAAGACAGACCTATGATTTGGAAATTCTCCCGCATATGTGGTTTCGCAGTAGATACTGCTCTGTAATTGAGTGATGGTCAACAATTTGATGAATGGCCTTGGAACCTCATTTTGACTTAGCTTGATTTCAAAAGATTGTCTTCATCTTTTTCTACGCGATTTGATCAACAGGGAATACAAATTACAGTTCATTTTTACTTTATTTACATATTAGTGTGATATCATCATCTTTATCTTGCGCCCTCGCCCGAGATAGAATTCACAATACCTTTCCAGTATACCACTATTTATTTATGGTGTGACATTTCCAAACAGTATTATTGCTTCCATGCAATTGGTATCATCAAAACTGGCGGATTCTTAGCCATTATTGCTATGGATCACAGACTTCTAAATTGGTACGAAAGATTCAGTTCCAGGCGGCCCTAATCAATGTATGTACAATTTGCAGAATATCCTAAAATTAAAACTTTTGCTGAATAGTATAGGCAATGCTTCTAATGTTTCTGAGTACAATGTGAGGTGACGTAATGTTAGTTTATTCGTTGCCTCTTCAAAAATGACTGCACCATGATCAAGTGGATCTGTTCAACAACTGTCAGATATAGACATTGATATAGATATAAATATATAGATATAAATACATTTATTTATTTATAATGAATCTTTTTCCAAATATAAAACACTTCAACAAAAAGATATGCTGTTATCAATGTGCGTCCAAATATAGATATAAATATGCATTTAAATATAGACATAGTTGTAGATAGAAAAAACTGACACTTGCAAGAGTCCTGCAGGTTGTGAATTGGGTGAATCTTAGTGATTCGTTAATACCCAACAGATAAAACATCATTTTTGGCAGGAGGTACTAATGGGTATTAAACTGCAACCGTCTTGTGCAATATGCTGTTTTTTTCAGGTATCATGACAGACATCAAAAGAAGAACTTCATTACACTTGGCATTGAAACCTTGTACAAGAGGGGTGAAAAGAAGAATCCAATCTATTTGCAGAAACATGACTCCAACATAAGAGCTTTATCTGAGGGGCAAAAGAGACAAAAAATAGTAGAGTAACATAAGCAGATAAGGAAATAAGATTAAATATACCTACCATCTCTTCCTCCAGTTTTTTGGCGTCATCCCACTTCCTCCAAGTTTGATTAAATTACCAGAATAAAGTACTTGATGGAAAAGAAAAGTGAGAAAAACGGTAAATAACATCGTAAGGGGTAAATAGAAAATTCTGAATTTAAATAGCAAAGCAAGTCAACTTGTATCATACAGTTAAACAGCTTAACTACAGGTGGTGGCAAATACCTAGAAAATGCAAGCTACATTCTCAAGATATATATTATAAAACAGCCTTTACTATGGGGATATTTTTGCCAACAAAAAAAGAACACAGCTGAGGCTTAGTATCAACTATGGTTTAGGGAAAAGACAGAGTGAAAGGAATTACACAAAAACAGTGTGTAAAATCAATCTACCAAACTGGTATCTGGTTGATGGGTTTGTCATCAATTGTACTGTTCATATTGCTGACACAGCTGCCTAACTGACCTGATTCTCATAAACATGGAAGATTATTCATTAAAAATAAAAAAGATTGTTCTTAAGTAGCAAACAAAACAAAATACAAATAATGTTTTTAAATAGAAAAAGGCTACTTATATTGAATATATGCAATAATCATAAGCATATAAAAACAACCCTAGAGAATATTTTGCTGAGAAAAGGAAAATCTGTACCACATCTTTGTTGACCTGGAAATGGCCTTCGACCAGGTCCCTTAGTGTGCACTGGCATGGGCGATGAGAAGGTAGGGTGTGCCAGAAAGGCTTGTTGGCCTGGTGATGGAGCTGTATCGGGGGTCCCAGATGAGAGTGGTGGTGGCAGGGGGGGTGTCAGAGGCATTTGACATATCCATGGGGGTTGCCAGGGCTCTACATTGAGCCCTTTGCTCTTCAATCTAGCCATGGAGGAAGCTTCCAGAGACTGCAGTGGAGGGGCACTGTGGGTCATGTTACATGCAGATGATTTAGTTACAATGGAGGAGACAATACATGAAGCAGAGGAGCAGCTTCACTGGTTGAGAGATGCCTTGGAAAGGAGAGGATTAAAAATTAACTGGGTAAAACTGAGACCTTAGTGACTGGAAGGTAAGACACAACACCTCAGTCTTCTGGAAGGTATCCTTGTGGTGTGTGTAGAAGAGGAGTAGGAGTGAACTCTGTGCTATATTCCCAATGTGAAAGGTGGGTACATGGATGCTGTTCTGGTTTGTGGAATGTGTCACCAGTGGGCACATATATCTGTTCTACATGTAGACAGAGAGAAGGTTGAATTGGAGAGGAGAGAGAAACAGTAAAGCTGGGACCAGGAGGCAAACATGTGGTGGAAGATGTGGACTTGTTTGCCTACCCTGGAGGTTTTATAGATAGGGAAAGAGGAGCAGAAAGGGCTGCATGAATGAGGGTTGCTGCAGCCTGGAGTAAATGGAGTGAGATTGGAAGAATGTTATGTAACAGGCAAATCCCCCTGTGTCAATGCTCTTTAGTATACAGTGTGTACCAGATCAGTCATGCTCTATGGTTCAGAGACATGGCCCTCAACACAGTGAGTGTAGAAGATCTTGGTCAGCTGTGATCATTACATGCTTCAATACATGATGGGCACCAGGCTGCAGGGCAGATTCTCTAGTGAGGAAGTAGCTCATAGGTGTGGGCTGAATCAGGTAGCTGACCTATTAAGGTGTCAAAGGTTGTGGTGGTTTAGGCACGTGAGAGGAAGACACAAGAGAAATGTGCAAGCAATTGTAAGGAACTGGGAAGTGGAAGGCAGGCAACCAAGTGGTAGACCTAGAAAAACATGGATCAATGCTATAGAAGACGATTTAAAAACTTTGAATATAAAAGAAGAGCTCACATTGGACCATGAGGGGTGGAGGAAAGCCATTGACCATCCAACCCCAAAGGCCAGGAACAACAAACATTAAAGTGATAAGCAATAAGTGTATTTTGCTGCAGAAACTGCAATATACTTTACAGTAGTTCAAATGAAACACAAATAAATAAAGTGCAACATTGGGTCATGAATTAAATAACCTACTATTGAAATTCCTGTCCCCATCATCTAAAGCTCTTTTTACATCAACAGTCAAATTTTTAAGACTATCAAAATTTAAGAGTTTAAAACTGAAAAAAATAATGATAAAAAGTATTTTAAGGTTGAAGTGAAATCTCTTGTAGAAAACACACTATGCTTCCATATTTTCCAGAAATGTCACAATCTGATTTGACATCTACATTTTTCTCTTTACCTAATGTATTGGTACTCATATCTCCATTTAATAGTGTGTGTTGCTTTATTTACCAACTCACTTTTTAAATTCATGTTTTCATATAAATGATAATAACTTTCATATATATAAAATATAAATCATATATATTATATATATGAAAGTTACTATGCATATTATTGTGTGAGTTTACATTGCTTGGTTAAAATAAAGTGACACAAAATGAAAAGAAAACAGCAACACAAATACATATCAAAATATTACCTCCAACTGGATCAGAATGACTCCTAAGCTTTCTAAAACTATAATTCACTTTAAACTCCTTTTCTGATGTTGTTGACACTCTTGATGGCCGATTTTTATTAAGTGCCTTACCATTGCAAACAAATGTTTCATCTTCTGAATCTGAGCTCTTAGGAGTGGATGCAGGGGAGGTAGCACTACATCAAAAGAGACAGGGAGTAATAGGTAGTGATTTTATTAGTAACATATTGAATATTTTCTTTTAAAATAATGTTTATTTTGGTCAAAAGCTGTTTCACTGGCACTCTACTTGACCAAGACACAAGATAAAAAAACATAAATAACGTGGGTTTATATCAAAGTGAGGATCAAGGAAACCCACACTTTTTGTGATTGTCTGAAGGCAACAAAGCAACTTGAAGAATTCTCCCCACTTTTAGTTTCCTTCTTGCAATCTAAACTATTTGAAGACCATGCACAAATTCTAGCTATCTAAAAAGTGGTGGTGATGCAAATTGAATATGAATTGCCTCCAATGTTCTACATAAAAGGCAGGCTTTGCTCTGCAAATTACTTTGAACTGTTTTATGTCAAACTTTTTACCATATTAACATTTTAGTAGTAGATGTCATGAACTTAATAAAAATTAACAGTTTGGAATTTTTTTACCAAGTCCACAAAGAAACCTGCCAGACTCTGTTGTAACTGGGTGTTCTGCTGATACCATATTTTGTCTTTTGCATGTGAACTTTATCTTCAAAAGCCTTTAGTTTTTAAGAAATTGGCTCTAAACATTTTCTTATCATCTGTGATAAAAAAAGACAATCTGAAAAAAGGCATTTCTTCTGTAACTATACCAAACAGTAACAGGAAAAGTACTAAGCCTTGATGTAAACCAAATTTTACTTCAGCTTAATAACTATCACCCTATTTACAACAGATTCTTCATTCTTACACTTTCATAAAGTAGCACTATGCAACTATCACCCATTAACTCCCATTTCACATAAAAACCAATGTTTTCTTATGTCATTTTTAAAACACTGTGGACAATTCCAAAAGGATCTTTTGTCTGTGCCATAATTTAAAGCTGAAACTGCAACACTTTTCAAAAGGGTACTAAAAGTGTTAAATATATTTGACAGTGGAACAGATTATGGAGAAACTATGGGCTGTAATGTGTAAAACACACCTTTTGGTCCAAAATAATAAAGAACTCACATGAAAATGACAATAAAACTGAACATTTCTAAATTAGGCTCTTTTGTCGTTTGTGAAGAAGTCCTTAGCGATTGTCAATGATGTGCTTCCAGTATTTCCTTCCATATACCCATTTCCAGTTTATCTTGCCAGCTAACATAACACTATCAACTCTTTATCTTTTCAAGATTTCTTTGTCACACAATTATTGATTTCCAGAATTGATGACTGGAAAAATTGTCACTTTAATAAAATAAGCATAAATCTAAGAAAACAGAAAGAACCTATTATTCTCCACATACAGTGCAACTGCCAACACAAGCTGTTTGAATTTGTGTCACAGAATGTTAAAAAACTGCATAATTGGTCCTCTTTGCACAGGATACTGTCTGCAGAGTTCTGCAAACCTTTCTCAACTGTTGTTGACAAAGCCCCCCCAAAATCCTTTATGTTCAATGGTCCATCCAATTTTTTGTAATACAACTGGAATGAAACAGTATGGGCAGTATGACTTGTTGATAGTAATTTAAGCATCACAATTTGACTGAGAATACTGACACTGGCCCCATAGGTAGGGGAGGTTGGGGCTGAAAGCCTTTTCTCTTGCTAAAATGGCACACAATTTAAGAATGAACTCAAATTTTATTTACTACATAGAAACCTTTGTAGACCAGATGATCTACAAAATGTTTGATTTCTGCACTGCATTTGGTGGTCTCTGTAGCAACTATCCCAAGATTTCCAACAGGCTCAGTACAATCTCATAAATCTCACACTTGGAAATACATAGGTCCTCTGATGATCTTCTTCTCCTGTGCATATCTTCATCAACCAAACCTTCCATATCATCACCTTCTATGCCAATGACAATACAATTTCTGACTAGGATTTTTGGATCAGCTTGAAATGTTCATTTCTGAGCAGAGATTACATTAGTTGTTCTCAGGGTGATACCTAACAGATCTTTTCTGCCAAACTTACATGCTGATAAAGAATGTACTTTGCAACCAATTATTTTCTCATCAATGGTACATCTTCCACTTTGAATTTTCCGTGAAGAAAAATAAACAAGGTAGTTCATGCCTTAAGTAGTAGAAGTATACAAGTATACAGTAGAAGTATACAAAACAACAGTCCATATCTGTGTCTCTTCCTTCTAGGAGCTTAAGGAGCAATTCTGCAATCATCAGAGAAAAGTTGAAAATTGGAATCAAAATCTGAAGTGACACCATCATTATTGGTCTCACAGATAATTTTGATATTCTAGCCATTTTGAAAAAGATAAATATCATCAGCACTTTCTCTCAGTCTTCATATGTATATATTTCATTTATCCAAACAATTCATGCAAATGCAAACTGAAGGTTTTCAGCAGAACCTTCCTGAAAAAAGGAACATGATCAGCAAATGTGCAGGCAGTATCTACAAAAAATGTAATTCTTTTTGCAAATACTGTTAGGTAAGTAAACTATAAATTGATATTAAGTTCTTGTTATGAGAAACTGACACAGACAGATGATCAATTCCAGGTCCAGCTGTTTCTGAGAGAAAATTATGATGTTGATCAGGGTGACACTTGTGTGCATCAGCCCAAAGATGGCAATTGTACCTCAATGTTACCTCTTCAGATCTGACCTAACCACTTTATCTACAAAGGGTTAACACACCCTCCTTGCCTGTGTTCACTGCAATGCAAATGAACACCAGAAGTTCTTGAAACAGGTTTAGTCAAGTAATTCAGATAAGCACCACCCTCACCCCTCATTTTACACAGAAACGTGCCATAGTCTCAACAGACGACAGCTCGGTTTTCAAATCTGTCAGGATGAGTGAGGTATTGACAGCTCATTGGATTTTTTACAAAGCAGGTTTCGACAGAAAACTAATTAACAATCCTAATGATGCAAGCAATGTTGTAGAATAAACTAATTTAGTGAGCAAAAAGAGTTGTCAAGTACCATCTCCCTCCTTCTCAACACCTCTAGAAAAACACGACCAAAGTTTAATCTCGGTTACCTTAAACACTCAATTAAAAAATGTCACATCATTAGTCAACTATTTCTCAATCTACCTCAGTTTGAAATGTTGCAGAATCTCGAAGTACAAGCGCTTGTTACAACATTTCATTTCAAATTACAGTGGAATGAAATCGCGATAATTAAGATTTCAGCCAACTTCAACAGAAGGAAAACGAAGTGATCTGATGAATAATTTTTCTTCGTGGTTTTTTCATAACTTTGTGACATTGAGGTTTGTAATGGCATGCTTCACTGCATATGTGAAATGTGTTTTGAAAATAAAAAACGAAAAAGAAAGGGCGCCATGTACAACTGTTGTCGAGGTTGATGATGAGTGATAAATATTGAATAAGCACCACAAATCAGTCACTTCTGAACAATCTACTGTTTCATGTTATCATGTCTTTTCACTCCTCAAAATGTTTCGTGCCTTACCTTGTTCTCAAATGAGGTAAAACATCAGAATAAGTGCATATTTTTATTAAAAAATGGGAGTAATTATGTTTCAGTTGAATGCCAACACAAAAACACCAAACAAATGAAATATCAAATGAAGGAATGCATTTGTTTGGGGTTCAAACAAACGACTGTCACTTGAAGTAAATACCAGCTATGAAATACAACTCAGGCATTACAGCCATTTTAAGCATTACCAATGACTGACTCACCTTGTATCGTTCACAACTTCTTCGCGTGATGGTTCATATCTTAAATTTTGATTTCGTTTTAAACTATCCGATGGCGCATAATTCAAATCAACGTCGCAATAAAATTTACTATTTTTATCGTTCTCTGGATTAAGACCACATGTTTCTGAACTTGTTTTAAGTCTTTCATCGATAACTTCCCTACACTTCCTGAGGTCAATACTATCATAAACAGCACTCTGATGTTGAGAAACGTAATCCCTTATAACGGCATTTTTAGTGCCAGAAAATGGTCCATCTGTGTTCGTTTTTCCATTATTTTCAAAAGATTGTGTATCGATATTAGTATCAACAGAACCATCGGTGGCTATCGTATCTTGACAATTACAAACTACATCGGGTAATAGTTCTGTGCTTTCTTCCGTCGCTATTTCTTTTGCCTCATTAATTTCTGGCTCTTCCTGTAGACCTTCACTTGGATTCCACAAAAATGTAACCCCATTCACGGTGATATCCATCTTCGTTGACTGTTCATTTACTTGCTCTGTATTATTGCTATTTAAACTTAAATCGGTGACTTTTTCATCGTAATCCTGATCACCTGATTTCAATGGCAAAGCAGCCTTGTTCTCATTTGGAATTTCTACTTCTTCACCTCGTTCACTCGGGTGACAAGTTGTCGTGTTTATTTCGTCTCCAATTGCATCCAACTTATGAACAGACTGGGGGGCTGACACAAAGGCTTCGCTTAACTTTTGATCTAAGTCTTTTTGTTCACTTAAAGCTACATTGTCTATTTTCGTATTTTCTTCATTATTATCACGAAGTTGTGTCTTGCATTGCTGTTCATTCTCATCGGATGATGATACACTTCCATTCGCTTGACACCGAGTGTCATGGCCACTGTTTGTTGCTTCCTCATTATCTACATCTTCACAAACCTTGACATCTTCCTTATCTTCACATTGGGATGCAATCAAGACAGTATCATGACTTTCATTTGTCTCCTGTGTCAATGCAATTTCCATGAAAGAATTAAATAGTTCGTCACTTGTTAAGCAAAGCTGACTTTCATTTAGGGATCCATCTGCTACCATATCCATAACAGTGATGTTTTCACACAATCCAAGGTCATAAAAGTTGTAAATTCCAAATCAAAACAACAAATTTGTTACTTGGAACCCATGTACGTAAGAAAATTAGAAATCTAAGTTCTGAATTATTAAAAAAGAAGCTACTTCCAACACGAGAATGGCAAGTTACCTGGCTTTTCAATCACCTGCGAAATTTTTTCTTTATTTATCGTGACGTCATTCGATGAAAAGATGGAAGTTTTCTGCCCAACCCCACAGTCATTGTAATTCGTTTAGGAATTCTGTAGCCAGCAATAATTATATATTTTTACTTCCTTATCTCGCACACAAGTTAAGCCATAACTGGCATTTATTTTAACGCATAATACACAAATCCAATTGAAAGCACAGGTCTTGAAAGCTACTGCATTCTTATGGGAATAGAAGACTGATCCCGTTTTAAACCTCAACCCTTTTTTCCTACCGGGAAAGAATTCAGAAGACACGCAAAAACCATAGGAGTGTGAGGGCTTGAAGAAATCAACAACTGTCACCTGTCACAGCAAAGAAAGTGGGAGAGAAAGAGTAGTGATTCACTCCAGAAGTGTCGTGTCACAGTTTGATTTTTGGGACTGACATACCACCAGCCAAGCACTGGAGCCGGCAAGGGGGGGGCAGAAGCACTGGCCCCGAAAGACCTCCAGGGCCAACTTCCCAAATGTCTATTCAGAGTCATCAAAGAGACCATAGCCTTTTGCCCTGATTGGATGGAAAGAAAATTTATTTTAAACCTCTTGTGGAAAAAAAGGAATGGAATAGGCTTTGACTGATGTTAGAATAACCATATCACCAGTAAAGATTTCTGGTTTATTAAACTTGCATTTATTGACTGTGTTTTCAACACACCAGAATTTTCAAATACCATAAAGGTTTGAAGAGTTTAAAGCGTCCTGCCTTCATCTTGATTTCAAGTGTGGGTAACGCTCTTTAATATCTCATCATCCCTAAAAAAATTCAATAGTAATAGTAATAAACTAGTAATAATTCACAAAGGTCCTTATCTTGGATCTGAGGTCCCCTGGTCCTGTGCAGGACATCCAGCAGAAAAAAGCACCAATTGACTCTATCTTCGACTTAATCTTGAACATTGCAGGCGTAAAGTCTACAACTTACAGGTCATCCTGAAAGGTAAATAGCCACACTCTCACGCACCTTCGTCTTTCCCGATATTTGTGTTTTGAAAATAAACCTACTAGAGTTTTAAAAATGAAAACTAAACCATGTGTCATATTCATTGTAGTCTAACTTGGTGTTTACTTTACACACAAGCAAACGCTAAATCCACAAACACTGTGTTTTGGTTAAATCCGAAACCCAGGAGGAAACATTGACTTTTACGACCAGAGTGATGAAGTACATATTTGGAGTCTGAACGTTAGAATAGACGAACAAATTAATGACAACTTAACAAATGTGGGCTCTGTGATTTTAAAGGCTAAAAAATCATTATTTGTTGTCTCGAATTTGGGGTCAGTCTGATAGCTTAAAGGAGCAGATAATCATGGGATTTTAGGACATTCCAAAGCACTATTGGCAATGAAAAGCAACAGAAGTAGATTACCTGGGCTTTTTGAAAATTTGTCGACATACAGGTTTGAGAAAATAGCCTCATGTTATTTTTCCAGTCATAAAAGCCGACTAGTGTCCCCCTGGGGTAAAAAACCCACACGAAACGAATAAAAGTATTAGCTTTAAAATAAAAAAGATTTGTTGAAGAGAGAATCAAGCTTTTTAATACAAATGTTGAAGTAGGCTTCCATGTTAACAATGTAGGAAATCCACAGGTTTACTTTAATTAAGTGTGACGTGTAGTCACAAGGTAATATACCGGAACTTTGCCTTGTTTTGAGTCTAACATTCAACATATATTTGTTCATGTATTGAGTTCTGGTTTCGGGGTTTCAGTACTCATTATAGGTGAACAATTTGAATACCTAAATGCATTGACTGTGGTTTAAAATTTGAAATAATATAATATGTTTTAACTCAGAAAAACCACAGTGAAGACCCCGTCTAACTCGGTTTGGTTTACTAGCAACCAAGATAAACATTAGAATCACTGTTACTTCTAACGATGTGGATTGTTATGAGAATAACCTTCCAAGCTAAATGTTTAGTAGAGGCGACTGTGAAGGAATGGATTCACTTTTGATGTACCCTATTTTAAGCACACGTACATACACACAAATAGAGTTTGATCTTGAGACTCGTGTTTCGCTGTTCCACAACTAATCAGTGCAGATTAAAATCTGTAAATGTTAGCATTCCGTCCAAAGACCTTTATCAGTCACCATTGAGACACCAACGCTTGGCACTGGTGGGCATGCGCACACTCAAAAGCCAAAGATTTCCTGAAGCCCAAGAATGTATGAACTGCTTGACACACACAAACACTCACACAGACACATAATCCAGTAAGAGCAGTTGCATTGTATATATTGTACGTAATATATATAATGACTGATGTCCTAATCCTATATAAAGATGGAATAGTTATCGTAATGAACACAAACAAGTACAATACGGCATGTCTCAAAATCGTAAATAACAAGTCCTTTAATGAAGAGCTATTAGAGGATCTTACTGGTAACAATAGTATATGTATAAACAGTGTCACTGATAAGACGCTAGCTCATAAATTTATATTGCCCAAACTCAACTGCATTTTTTTCGCAAGGCCAAAGAGCACCTTGTCTTTAAAAGCTTTTAGATATCCAAAAACAAAAAAAATTCTGATTTATCACTTTTTAGGACCATCTACAGTGGATACAACAGTTATTCCACCGGTATTTCTCAGTTTATCGATTCTTACTTCTTTATAAAAACCCAATTCTTTCGTTAAAGACTTGACGCATTTTCTAAATAGATTCAGTCATACAAATCCAAAAATTCTCAATCTTTTAATGACGGTGAACGTCAAGTCTTTGTATCTAAACATAGATCAAAAGGAAGAAGCAGATTATCCATTCAGCTATCAGCTAAGAGTTATTACTCAAGTTTTAATTTATTTCCTTCATCGGCTTATTCGTCTCGTTCACAACACTTCACTTTGGATCTCCATCTTTCTACTAAATCAACGGGACGGCCATGGATAATGGACACTTCAAATGCAATCAGTTTTGCCAACGTATTGATGACGAAAAAGGAAGTAGCACTACCCTAAGCATGGAAGTCAAAACTTAACAGAACTTTTCTTTATTAGGAAAGGTAACTTGGAGTAACTTTATCACTTTTTCCACTTCTGTAATACTTTGAGTTATAATTCGGGTATAAAATTCACTATCAAATTTAAATCCGGCAATTCCAATCACTATGTCACTTTTCTAGACACTGCAGTTAACTTCAAAATTCAACACTAACACCAGATCTATATTATAAACCCAATAATGCTAACCTATTTTTTCGTCGCTCTTTAGATCCTCCAATTTCTCCCAAAGCCACTACCCAAGCCATCCTTCATACGAATCAAATGAACTTGCACCCATTTGTCAGACGATTAAAGACATGCAAAATCCTTTCTTCTCTATTTCAAAGAACAGACATATTTGAAAAAAGGACAACAGAAAAACTATCCAACAAATTTCATTACTTGACAGGCCCATAGAATTAAAGCCAAAACAAAGCACAAATACAGGTCACAATCGCATACCGTTTGTGTTAAACTGGCACAGGAAAATTCGTGGGTGTCAACAATATCTTTTCATCAAATTATAACAAAGTGATACGAGATCACTCTAATTTAAAGGATGTTTATCTTGAACCTTCTTTCTTGTCCTTCAGATGGAACAAAAACCTTAAAAGGTATACTAGTGAAGTCTTCTTTTTTTTGACCCAACTTTACTCCTCAACACTCTACTAGTTATCAATTACAAAATTACATTCGTACATTTAGCAGTCAACAACACAAAGGAAATTATCAACCTTATTCATTAGGTCATCCTATATCTATAGTGGCGTCATCCTATATCTATAGTGGCAAATTTATTTCATCTCGTATGGTGTATGCTCCCTAATGTCGTCAGCATCATAGTTTGTTTTTAGGCCATACAAATTCCTTTCCACATAAGATTAAATAATCACAGATGGAAATTTCAAGAGAGATTAGGACTTTCGTGACTAAACTTGTTTCGTTTTCAACCACTTATCCCATCACCTATCAACATGTCAGCCATTATTAATCAACTCTCCTGGATTATATTTTGTTTCACCTATTTTATACTTTTATTTAGTTAATGTTTAATAATTCAAATTTAATAAGTTGTAAGAAAAAGAAAGTTGTAACGTTTAACAAGCTGAAGTTTTTTTTCTGAGTAGCCATAGATTATATTTAAAATTTTTATGCGATTGGAGTTCATGAGTGTTTCGCCCTCTGGAGTGAGTTGCTGAAGCTCATTAATTACCAATGGATTTCACGGCTCCCTATGCGCTTAAACGTGAAAGAATTATTATTGGTTGCCAAAGAATCAGTGTCCCATCGTACCAAGCCACACATCTTAAGAGAAAGGACCGAAAAACGGGAGACCTGAGGTCAAGAGTCTTACACTTTTTCTCACCCAAAAGGCGGAGAAGCGAGCTCTTTTTAACCTGAATGCTTGGCACGAGGTGACAATTGGGATCTAAACAAAAAAGAGACAAAGATGGTAAGGCAAAGTCGAATGGAAAATTAAGTATTCAAAACACGTGCGCTCATCACACCACAAAACGATTTACTTTGAAAGCAACCTAACCCGGAGAAACGATGGCTTGACGTTGAACAAAGTGACGAATTGTGTGCTGTCCTGACATTCCATGAAAGTTATTTAATTTAAACAACAAACAAAGAAAAGGGAAAAATTGGTCTGGGTGATGAAATCTTCTGACGTCAAGCCACCTGAAAGTAAATTCCAGCCCTTAAGTGGCACCAAATGACTTCTAATTTGTGTTTGATTAGAATACCAATTAGAATAACAAAGTAATTCAATTACAACTATTACGATTACAATAATATAAAATTGATTGTACTTTACACGCTGATCTATGGTTAATTATGAGTCCTATTAAAATTACAAGTGAAAGAAATACAAAATAAGTACAACAACAGCAACGTATTTGTGAATTGTGGTCATTCATTGGAGATTAATTTTGTGTGAACGAAACATTTCACAAAAGCCGACCATTGCTTCACTTTATTGTACTCAAAAAGTTCAGACCCAGTCCACCTGAAAAGGCATTATTTTCAAAAACTCAAGTTGAGAGCGCTGAGAGGTATCAGCAAAAGAAATTGCTTTTAAAACACCGGGGGTAAATTATTTCATATTTTAATGCGAATTTTGTATAACTAATATTAAAATTGGTGTAATAAAGGTTACTTCAGCTAATGGCGATATTAACAAGAAATAGAAAACCCAGGAAATAGATATCCACACTGAAAGTGTGGAACATGTCCGAGTGAGCAAGCGAGCATTGTCTAAAAGATAAATGTACTGTAATATAATGTTCAACATTATCACACTTAATTCAACATTAAACTTATATTCATTAAACTAAAATTATCAACAAGCCATTGTGATCAAAGAATCCATGGTGGAGGCCTGTCTAAAAATGCAGTTCAAAAAAATCACGATTTGCGTAAGCAAAGAGCAGTCTTTTCTAACCCAGTTGAACTGTTCCCAGTTAATCCTTCTTTGTCTATAACTTCTCTGGTTAGTTTATATTTTTTATTCTCTTCTAAATATTATACTTACTATACATTCATTTGTTTTCTGTCAAACTTGGATAGTGGGTGAGAAAACACAGCAAAACAAAAGTCTAAGTACAATAAAAATGTAAACTTTGTTAACAAATCTATCAAAAAAATCCATGACAAAGTGTAAAAAGGATGCAGTCAACGAACTTATATCATTAAATCGAGAAAAATCTCTGTAAAAACATTTGTAGAGCTTAAGATAACAGCCAGAATGTAGATGAACCTTGTCAGGTAATTAAAAACAAGTGTGGTCATTGACGTCAGAAGCCCTAAAAATTTGTAAACAATGGTAAAAACTACGCTTATTCAGCAAAAGCCCTGTTAAAATAAATAAATCTAAAACATGTCGGAACAAAATACAGTAATTTAGCATAACATAAACTTATACACCTAATAGAAATATACAGGCCTAAACAAAGTCAGTTCCTGACATTATAAAGTTTTGAGAACGGTATCTCTCCAGATTTGTTAACGAAACACAGCCACTTCTTGAACCTCAAATAATATATTAAGAGTGAGTAACTATAAAATCTAATGTTTATCAAAGTTTCATCTGTCTTTATTTTCTTTGGATCATCATCACAAATAAAACTGTTCTTTTTCAAATGTCATGTTGTTGGTTATCAGCTTTTTCAGTGTGGTGCAATCTGGCTTTGTCATCTCCTTATACATTTTGATGCAACGCATCCTTTACTTTGCTTTGTGTCATGTTAATATGTCTTTCAAGGTCTCTGTTATGATTTACAAACTCTTTCAAACAGCACGTGTGTAAATTACAAGTAACTCTTTAAACACGTGGCGAAAAGAAACCAGGAAAGCAGCGTTATTATAGATGGTTGCATATTAAACAGTTTTGAGATATTTGACATCAACTGTTAAAAGTTCTTTATATGGTGACTAGGAAAACAACAATGCAAAAATTTGAATATCTCATAGACAAACAGACGCAAAGTCTAGCCTAAAATGTCAACGTTCCTCGAACATTTTTTCTATTTAACAATTCCAACCCAAACAATAATTTGACCCAGCTTCTAATATTAAAGGTAAAAAGTTGTACAATTTGCCACAAGACTAAAATAAGACAAAAGACGAAAATAAAAGGAAAATACAAAACAAACTGATCTTAGTTACGTCAGAGCGTATTAAACTTGTATACTCGTCTTGTTCAAAGATATCTTGGTCGGATGAGGTCAAAAACCGTAACTAAATTATCACCATCACTGATCTCTGAATAAAAACTAGATAGATATACTATTGTTTACAAGATGGGGCGAGACCTAAAATGACCTGATCGCCATATTGGGACCAAAAAGTGGAAGGAAAGCTGGCGTTGTCAACAGAGCAGCACAGAAGTTTCGTGTTGCTATATTACTATGGCCAGAAGATCCTTCTTTGGGGATAGATAATTATAAAAGCAAGCTTTTGTGTTACTGTCACAACCTATCGGAATCATATCACATAATGTTTATATAAAAATTACTGGTAATTGCTATTTGGCGCCGTTTTATTTTCTTTAGTATCAGTAGTTTCCGCTATTTTATTTCAATTTCCCAGTTGAGTATTTCTTCAGGGCATTGCCATGTGTCTTTGTGTGGGTAGGAATAGCTGGTCTGGGAAGTGGGTCAATTACCTTTCCTGTATCCTTCACTATAAATGTTAAGTGCACTGGCTCTCTCTGTGTGTGTGTGTGTGTGTGAGTGTGTGAGTGGGTGTGTGAGCTGCTGGAGACAAAAAATTCTCCAAATCGACGACGAACCAGATTCGAAATCACATGAACGACGAGATGGATTTCTTCCATGGTACGGAAGAACAGCTTGAAATGAAGGCTATTCGTTACCAACCAGTCAGGATAACCTAGCTAATCAGNATTACTATGGCCAGAAGATCCTTCTTTGGGGATAGATAATTATAAAAGCAAGCTTTTGTGTTACTGTCACAACCTATCGGAATCATATCACATAATGTTTATATAAAAATTACTGGTAATTGCTATTTGGCGCCGTTTTATTTTCTTTAGTATCAGTAGTTTCCGCTATTTTATTTCAATTTCCCAGTTGAGTATTTCTTCAGGGCATTGCCATGTGTCTTTGTGTGGGTAGGAATAGCTGGTCTGGGAAGTGGGTCAATTACCTTTCCTGTATCCTTCACTATAAATGTTAAGTGCACTGGCTCTCTGTGTGTGTGTGTGAGTGTGTGAGTGGGTGTGTGAGCTGCTGGAGACAAAAAATTCTCCAAATCGACGACGAACCAGATTCGAAATCACATGAACGACGAGATGGATTTCTTCCATGGTACGGAAGAACAGCTTGAAATGAAGGCTATTCGTTACCAACCAGTCAGGATAACCTAGCTAATCAGCATCCAGGCGTCACCTCGTGGAGGTTGCCTTCTTGGACGCCCAGTGCACTGGCTATTTCAGTTTAGTTTTTACTTTGAACGACATGCGGCGCCATATGCCATAATATTTTGTTAAACCCACAAGTTGCACACCAATAGGCTAGTACAGATAAAAGGAACTCCAAAGAAAGAAAAATAAATAGAAGTTTATAAATTAAAAACATGATATAGAATACAGTGGATAGCTCAGCGAGGCTAGAAGTAATCGCGTGTTTCAATAGAAGTCAATAGAAGGAAAATAAAAGAACTGGATTCTCAGTGTATCATCATGCTCGTATTCTGACTACCTACTCAACAATTAGTATTTTGTTTGCTGCAAATTGTACAGTTAAAAGAGAAATATTTGTATCAGGTATAATTTTTTATTGCGATTTAAGTCTACAAAACGAAGTTGTGGCGACAGCTGAGGTTGATAACACTGGACATTAGTCAAAATGCAATTTTCATGTAGATATTTTCTAGGCATATCGAGGGCTCTGATTACGAATATGGCATAAAAATATCTATGGATTTGATTTCTTTTACAGCCATTTTTAAAGCCATTTTTTCCCCAATATTACGTAATCGACATTATTAGATGCTCGTTATTGCGCAGTTCTCAATGTGTGCAATGCTATTGTTTGTTTGTTTATTTGCCCTTCCTAATCCTATGAACGTTATTGACTTCATAAATATGGTACTGTGAACAGCTTGGAATATTTGCACAACTTTGTGCCAATATTGCCGTTGGTGTTGAAGCTACATGTACAGTAATTATACTAGTACACTATCAGGGACTGGTGATAGTCCATTACTTCCTTTGCATGTGGTTTGAAAGTTATCCTGATTGCATTGAATTCTTTCTTGCTTAAACATGCCACCTAAAACTCGCTGTTCGTGCAAGAACTCACCAGATAACTTTTGCAACATTTGTGGAAATTATCTTTCGGCGTAGGAAGTTTCCCAATGTTATTATCAGTGCCTATGAAAAATACTTTGACTGCAAGCCAGACCTGGATAAGACATTGGCTCCTCGAAATTGTTATGTCTCATGATTTAATGGACTACATCACTGGGCGAAGGGAGACGGGAAGAAGATGCCCTTCACTGTACCTTTGACCTGGCGTGAGCCAACTGATCATGTATCAGATTGCTATTTTTGTTTGACTTAGTTTACCCATGGAGTCAAAAGGGAGGAGAGTCACGAGCTATGCAGTAGTTAGGTCAGCCACTCGACCAGTGGCATGTGATGATCATCTGCCGACACCTGACTCCTCACGAATGGAGGACACTCAACATTCAACCCCGACCCCAGCGATTCTCCATCTGGATCCAGCTATGAAGCCCCTGACAGCAAGGTACACCTCATAACGCAACCCGAACTCAATGACCTCGCGCGTGATTTGATGCTTTCCAAGCAGCGCTCAGAAATACTTGCATCACGGCTCAATGACTGGAACATGATGGATCCATCAACGTGGATAGCTGCGTTTCGCACATGCCAGTAACAATTAGCCAAGCTCTTCTCAGTGACAAACTCGGTATGTCACTGTGTCGATGTTGTTGGACTGATGAGCACGATGGATATCGAGTATACTCCAGACACCTGGCAATTGTTCATTGATTCTTCGGTCACGAGTTTGAAAGCTGTGCTGCTCCACAATGGGAATGTAAGATCAAGTATTCCTATCGCGCATGCTGTTGGCATGAAGGAAACGTACGACACAATGCAGATTGTCGTTGACCCCGTAAAGTACCATGAGCACAAGTAGGCCATACGTGGCGATTTCAAGGTAACCGGACTACTGCCGGGCCTTCAGGGTGGATACACGAAGCACTGTTGTTTTCTGTGCTTTTGGGATAGTCGAGCTGACGACCAGCATTACAAGAAAAAGAACTGGCCACAGCGAGAATCCTTCGTACCTGGAAATCAGAACGTCAAAGCCAAGCGGCTCATGGAAGCAGAACGTGTTCTGCTCCCTCCATTACATATCAGACTGGGTTTGATGAAACAGTTTGTCAAAGCAATGGATAGGGAGACCAAAGGATTCCAGTACATAGAAGAGAAGTTCCCTAAAATCAGTGAAGCGAAGTTGAAAGCGGGAATATTTATTGGGCCCCAGATTAGAGACCTGATCGTGGACGAAAAATTCACAAAGCTCCTTGTTCCAAAGAAGATGAGAGCCTGGATGTCCTTCAAGGCTGTGGTTGCTAACTTCCTCGGCAATACGAAGTAAGAGAACTATGTGCACCTTATCAATAATCTTCTCCGAGATTACAAGAAAATTGGCTGCCGTATGTCATTGAAACTCCACTACTTGGACTCTCATCCAGACTTCTTCCCTGACAACCTTGGAGCAGTCAGTGACGAGCACGGCGAGCACTTTCACCAAACAATCTCGACAATCGAGCAACTCTATCAAGACCGCTGGGATCCTTCAATGTTGGGGGGAGTACTGCTGGCTCCTACAACGGGAAGCCACTGGCGTCCACAGCTGAGAAGCCAGGCGTTTTTTCAAGCTTTGACTTTTTTGTTGAATTATATTCTTGTACTGTACATGCTTCAACTAGCTATCGATGTGTGATTAATGCCTATAATTACTGAAGTAGTTTGTATAATTTTGTACTACTTTGTAACGTGATTTGGATTTACAAATAGTGGTTTGTTAAAGTCAAAGTTTGAATTCAATATATTTATGCATGTATTTTACACGTAAATGTACATGTTTCATCGAAATAGATACGTTTACACGACGGAAGTATGTTAACGAACGTCAAATTTACGTACCGACCGCTAGATGTCGCTAATGTAAACGACACAAACATTGGATAGAACATCCCTAGTCAACATATACCCAAAAAGTGTCATTACGTAATTTCAACATTATTGCATAACACGAAAAATCACAGCATAGATATAATTTTTTCTTCCAGATTCGGAATCAGCACTCCCAAATTGCTCAGAAAATCAATAAGATATTAAAATCGGAGAAAACTTTTGAAAGAATATTGTTCAGTGTAATGATCGTCACGACTAGAGTGCAACAAGACTATAATATTCTGAATAGCAAGGGATGATTGCCGAATATAAGTGCAAATAGCCGGGCAAAGGGGAATCCTCAAGACGGAAAGTGACATTCACAAATAATCTCATTAACTGGAAGTAAAGAACTACAGTTATAACAGCAGCTAGGTGTATTAGTCAAATAATTTCCTTAACGTGATTTGATGTGACTGAGCACAAGGTAAATAACATAAGCATATCTGGTTATTAACTAACGATAAAAAAAGAATTAATTAAAACAAAGTTAGCTGGAATAAAATAACCCTCACAGCGCGTTAGCTAGGCACGCCCAAATCAATTAGATTGGGTTACAGAATGTGTGGAAACTCTGGATGCAGAAAGACAGGTTGTCAAGCTAAGGATGGGTTATGTGTTCATGTACCTCGGTCACGTGTACCTGAAACCACGTTTTAGTAGTGCAAATGAAACTTTTTCTTAAGTTCAATATTTAAAAGGACCACAATATAAATATTTACAAACTAACAATTTAAGTATTTACAATGTGTAGGGTGATCATCTCACAACACTAAATGGGGCTGTAGGACTCCAATAAATACTTTTTTTAAAAAAAAAATAAAACAAGGTCCCAGAAATGTTTTGGAATTTTCTTGTTTGCCCAAAACTAAAGAGACAAAAGGTTGTAGAAGAAGAAACGTTACCAATTTTGAAGTCATTCCTGAATTTTTCTTATTATTACTGTAATAGGACAAAGAAGTGCAAAAATGGTACAAACCATACAATTATTATTTGAATTAATATATTGACTTTGACAGCTTTTGTTCTTATGGGTGTAAATGTAGGCAAAGTGAGCCCTGGTTCTGCTGTTATTTTTCCATATCACCTCCTTATCTAAACTGGATGTGAGGGACCAAGTGCAAAGATTTTTCCTACAAGGCTATAAATACGCTTTTGTTGATTCAATCTGCAATATAACTACTGTAAAAGGATTTAGTTCAGGTGAACACTTTGACCCTTGATTCCTCCCTCGTACGATGTGTTTTTTAATTTTGAGTGTCACTTCAAAGTATGATTGTTTTAATATTTCTTTTTTTCAGCTCCTTCACCACTAACTTTAAAGACTTTACTCTGATATTCGTATGATGTGACCTCTTCTGAGATCATACCCAAGCTTCCAGATTGATTTTATTATGAAAATAATTACATTACATTAAGTAAAGGTCACGTGTCACTGACAACAAACACTTCTTCACAAAATACAACCGAAAGTGATAACACCCCTTAAGTCAATTTTTCACCCCTTCTTCTGGTGGGCTTTTCGTCCCCCTTCTGCTCTTTTATTTGGTTGCTGTATACCTGACAGCTCACATTTGTTATTTGTCTTTGATGTGTTTTGTCTGTTCTTCCACTCCACATTGCTGATACTATTATGAAGTAGGAATTGGCTTCCAAGAAATCAGATTGGCTAAACTACTGACCCTAAAATTGGCCAACCTCTCACATCCAAATTAAGATAGTTTATGGTCAAATTTGTACTTTCCTTTTAAGTTTGATATCATTATCAACAAATTTCTTTTCCTCTTGACACACAAAAGATATAGTCGACATTATTACCTTGTTTCTGCCATACTTTTCACCTCTTCAGCCTTTTTCTCCTCTCTCCCCCTAAGATTTTTTTCACAGGAACGCCTCTGTTCTTCATGTCATTCATTCACCTTTTCCGTTGTTCCGTTTTATTCCTCTTCTTCTGTTTCTTGTTCCTCTGTTGTTGTTTTTTTCTGTTCTGTTTCCTTTTGGGGACAGGATAATGGATACTCATATCTGAGTTCCTGAAATAACTAATCACCTAAATAAGTGAAGCGTCAGAATAGCATCACCTTTTATCTCTCAATGGTATTGATCATTCAGAAGAGTTGAGAAATATCCTCAAATGCTTATCAAATACATTCCAGTGTTCTAATCTTAATCTTATATTTTTTTTATGCAAACTACAGTAGGTCTTTCCTTTCTATCTAATTGCATTTTGGATTAACTCTCGACATAGATAAGTAAAATTTTCTTTCCAGAAATGATTTTATTTGCACCCCTCATTCATGCTTCAAAATTAAATTTAAAATATGTTGCCATAAATCCAGGTACATAAGCCACCACCGTGTACAGGCTGCACCACGAACGTTTGTGGTTACCCTTGTGTGTTTGTGGTATAGAGCATTCAGAAGCCATCCTCTAAGTTTATAATAAAATGTAAAGATGACTAGGGTAGAATAACGGTGCCATCCCTTTATCATCCATCTCACCTTTTCATTTCAAATATGACATTGTACACTCTCAAACCCCGACAAATCTTATTACAGAGTTTTAATTTCACCTATTAAAAGTTCTTGTAGTTATAAATGACCTTGCTGTTTAAAATACTATCTTAATCTCCACTTGAAAACTACATAGCTTTCTAATTTTGAAATCAGCACATCGGGCAAATGTTGACCTGTATGGATGTTAAGTTGCGTGTAGGAGCCAGCCCCAAAAAGTAATTTAAGATGCTCTGAGTTTGACCAAAGACCTAAATGTTTGTGTTTCCTTGCAAAAACAGGATATGACAGTTGTTTTACGAAGCAAGTTTGGTAATTCTGTTGGCTGTTATCTTTGAAACGTTGCCAACGAAGAACATGGACGATTAAAACCCACGAGTTCTGGACTTTTGCCCTGTATTATGATAGAAAAGATGTGACATATCACAAGAGAGTAGTAGATGGTTGGATTGGAACAAATATTGAACTTTTCTTAGTAGTATTAATAAACATATTTCCATTATATCCGGTTTAATTTGGTATTATTATAATAAATAAATTTTGTGGTATTTCTTATGTTATGGATTGTATCCCTGTGATAAGATTATTTGAGTTGAATTTTGTTGGGGTTATTTGTCAGTGAAAGTTGACAAAAAGAAGGGAATTTGAGATGGAAATGTGTAAAAAGAAATATAAATATATTAAGTTTCATTGGGCTGGCAAAAAGTTTTTAAACAACGTTGTTGATCAAAATTAAGAAATGCTTATCTCAAAACTGAATTTATTTCAATTCCGAAACAATAACAATAATAAAATCAAACCCTTAAATTAATTGTTAAATTCAACAGAAAATTTTGAAGAAAGAATAAATTTCAAGTGTAAAAAAACCTTTCCCATTGAAAGATCAATCAAGCTGAAAAGTCAATAATAATTTTAATAAACCATAATTTAGAAATTAGTACAGAAATAAGAGAAACAAGGCTATGTGCTACACACATCTGTAGCAACATGTAGTGAACTAGGACTCATCCAATACAAATTCAGAGGAAGAAGATATCCAACAATAAATGACGACGGATGCTGACGATGCCAGTGATCCTGTATTATTTACTTTCAAAAAAAATGCTCAAATACTTACCTAAATCTTGATTATGCAGCATGTGATATTGGATAATTTGTCAATGCAAAAATGACAGACTACATGTGCTTCGACACTGATGGATCCGTTGGTGACGATACTGGTATCCACTGAAAATGTGTCGCTACTTTCATCCATCTTGCAAGTAACATTGAATCTACCAAAAAAGATGTAGGACATCGGACATAGGACATAGGACATAGGACATAGGACATAGGACATAGGACGACGACATAGGACTAGGAAAAGCATGGGGTACACTTTGTGGATGAAGTGAAATTTGGAAATGGAAACTAAGAAACAATTAACAAGCCAGATTTCTTTTGTGCAGTAGTGGAATCAGTTTTGTTATGTGGTTCACTTTCTTCAACTCTCACCAAAAGACTTAATTTTTCAGTTCCAGATCCCTGCCTGCAGGATATGTGGTCTTGGTATTCTGAGACACTGTTTCTCGAACAACCAAAAGAAAGTGCCCCCCTCCCCCTCTAATGGAGGGATGGAGGGAACCGATTCGTGTGTCTTGCTGTCCATCTTTACTTCTTTTGTCTCCTCTATTCAGGTCTTCCATAAATAAAGCAGCGGCCTATTAATGAGAAAAACAATGTCAGAGTTTATAAAGAATGATTTGATGCATCTCTGCAGTACAAGTTTAAAAGTTCTCCAGATATCTGTACCAATCTGTCACACCACTCGAAGCTACTATGAGATCTGAAAAAAACTCATCGATTTTCCTAAATATTTCACCAAATATTTGAATTAGAAGAATGTATGGAAATCAGTAAAGTTCTTTTTGGAAAGAGTTGTTCTGAGTTGGCAGTGAGTGACCTTCATTGTTTCTCGTGTCGTGTCCAGTGACGAGCTCAACCCAGGTGTTCTCACAGTTCGCATGTGAGAATGTCAAATTTAGATAGAGTTGTTTGTAAAATAAACAAACAATTTTGTGTCCAATATTCTTCAAATCAAATTTTTAGGTAGATAAGGTAAAAAAACCACGTTATGTATGTACCAGTTATCTCACAACCGTGCTCTATTTATCAAACGCCTGCAGGCAATTGTCATCTGACTTCCTTCTAATTATTATCTTTGTTTCACTGTGTATTAATATTTGACAATACTGTCCTGAAGAACCTCAGGCAAGAATTTTCTTTGAATTCCTTTGAGTTGCCTTTTTTTGTAACATCGAAGAATTCCCTGTGGCATGCCTTTTTCTTCCTGGGTGTTTTGTAATCAATTCAAAGCTGTGGGATGCAAGAACTTTCCTTGATGACTTGTCCGAAATCAAATCGTGGAAATCATGGCCGAAATCATGGAAGAAGTTAAGATTTATTAAATTCCCAATTCAGACATTGAAAAAAATTGAAAGATTAAAATTAATAACATCACAACAAAGAAGAAAGTTATATTAGAAAAAGAAAAAAAAGACAGAAAACCTGAATTATCTGGAGGAAAATGCCATCCAAGATTTACCTCCTAACGAATCAGTCAAAAATTATACCCCAAGTCAATTCAAAGTGGATACATTACATAAAGTTACAATAATTAGTAGAACTTGGCGTCTTTTTTAACATACGTACATGTAAATTATAATAACCACATAAAGGCAGTCAATAATACCAAC
>RDPX01000029.1:3497621-3520935 GCA_003991215.1 Morbakka virulenta | reverse complement strand
GGTTTGGACATGTGATGAGAAGGGAAGAGAACTATATCGGAAGAAGAATGTTAGAGATGCATCTGCCTGGGAGGAGAAAAAGAGGAAGACCAAGGAGACGTTACATGGATGCAATTGAAGAGGACATAAGGGCGTTGGGAGTGAGAAGAGAGGACGCTGAGGACCGTACCAAATGGAGATGCATGATCCACTGTGGCGACCCCTGACGGGAGCAGCCGAAAGAGAAAGAAGAATCCTTACAATAAATATTAAAATGGCCGTGGGTATTGTTATATTTTACCTGAAAATATAACACCAAAGTGTTTTAAATTATCACCCCTGATTGGACACAGTTATGGTTTCTTAAGGAATATATCTAACTATAATCACTATTAATATTGTTACTTTATAATAATCGATTCAATTTTATCATTTATTAATGATAAGATATTCTAGTACTGTTTATTCTTAATAAGAGTACTTACACATTTACTCACTTGAATAAGTTCAAACGGTAAATCTAGCATTTTTTACAACTCCCCAAGCCATACCAAGACAGGGAGTAGTGATTAGAAAATTTAAAAAAAGTCAGAACACTTATTTTAAAATTGATTTAAATGGTTAGCTTTTCATTAAAATTTTAGAATATCTTAGTCATGTAGTAAGTAGTCTTCAAATACAAACTTTTAAGGAAGCAATCGTAGCTGAGCTGAATCCCTTTGCAGTGAATACTCCCTTTGTAGCTGACTGAGTCAGGTCTACTTTATCAAGTATCAAGCAAAAGAATAAGCTCCCAAAAATACCAACTCAGGACGAAGGTTAGCTAATATCAATGAGATTAAAATCTTGACTGGAGTTCATCAGGAGGCCATGATATTATGATGAAACACAAATGCTCAAGCTCACTAACACTTTTTTTTAGCTCGGTCTGAATGAAAACTGAGTGTTTCTTTCATTTTATGACTCAGCATACTCACACAAGTAAGAAAGGATTCTTACCTTAGTAGTGGAACGGATTAAGCTCTGTGTACATTATCATCTTTCCATTGTTGTGGGACATGCTTTTGTTGACCGCAGGTGGAAACCATTGGCATCATCAGGGTGTTGATACAAATTAACATCCAGCAGGAAAAGGATGGTTCATGGATTTGATCCTGAGATACATATTTACAAAAAAAGGAGGTGTCATTTAACAAATTTGCATGTTTTTTCTTGCTGTCACTAGGAAGTAATTTTCCAAATTGGCACTTTTTAGTTAAAAAAATCAAAGTAAAATAAAAAGAATCGTTTAACCATATGGAGATTTTAATTGTGAAGGCTGAACAAGAGTGGTTACTCTTAAGTGTCCGTCAAGAGCGTACTTTCAAAATATCTGTAATCCAAAGGAGGGGGTTAATCCTAGAGGGTTTCTTTTCTTTAAAAACTTGTTGTGTCTTTTCTAAATGAAGTAGTACAAAAGTGATTTATATTTGTAGTATTTGTATCTATTTTTATTACTTTATTTATTGAAGCGTTTGATTCTTTATGAAGATTTGATAATGAATAATAAAAAAAGAAACGTTTTTATTTTTCAATACAGGTATATGTACTTGAACATGCATTAAGAATGTGTGTATGGATATCAAAAACCTTTTGCCAATAAGAGATACAGATTCCACATGTAATTCTCTAATATGGTTGTTACAAAGCAAAGGGCAGATTGGGTGGAGTGTAACGGATCATTATGGTGATGAATTGTTTGTGTGACAAGGGTATGAAGAACTTTGAACAAAGCATATGAAGGGTGATTGTCAGGACATTTTTGTTTAAACAAAAACTCCTGTTTTAAATCCATGGCAAACATCCTTAGTTGATTTCTTGTTTAAGATTTACACATGGACGTGTTCCAATTCTTCCTCATGACCAAACCAGGTTTGTTTATTCTTTCCTGGCCCTGAATAACTATACATGAAAGTCTGAATGACCTTGCACTAGTTCTTGATTGTCAGTTTGCCGCTGTTACAGATAAGATAACACCAATGATACTGTGCCCTTCTCATTCAATAAAACTACGTGTCGGCTTTGGCAAAATCTCACAAAAGTTATGTCAATTCTTATTTCCGCTGTTAAATCCATTAATAATATACAGGCGTGGCCACCAAACTTGTCAACATACATACAGAGCAAAGCGGAATTTATCTCTGCTTTCAGTGTTTTGTGTAATTTAGTGGGAGTTAATTTGATGGGGGCTGGAGTGACAGTGCCTTATCAGCGATACCCAACAATTTTCTTTTTCTTTTTTTGACAATCGATTCTTTAAAACGTCAACAGTTTACGTCATCCATTCTCCAATTGAAGCATTCTAAAGGATGAATTAAAGGAAATCATGAAATCGATGTCAATTTTAATTGCTGAATGGATGCTAAATGGATCAAAGGTCAAAGACAAACTGGAACATTGCCTCAAGGTCTCTTCCCCATCACTTCGTTGTAAAACATATTGGGAAGTAGTTTTTCTCAATTTCTTGGGGAGTTTTTTCAGCCAAATTTTGTTTCCAAAAGAATATGTAATTTTTTGTGTCTGAACCGAAAAACTGGAAGATTTCTTTCCCTTTTTATCCCCCTTTGTCTTGATTCTGTGGGCCAGGAAAAATGTAGGAAGTAGTGGTTCCATGTTAGATCACTAAAAATCACAACAAACTGTTTACCTTGGTTTTATCCCAAAGTCTATACTACAAAGATGACTGCCCAAAGTTATGAAATCAATAATTTAGAAGCTGAAAGCTGGATTCACAACTGAAGCCTTCATTGTGAGACATACCTTGAGTGGTGTTAAAAAATAAAAACAAAATTAGTTTGATCCATATCCACATTAAACATATGCTTTCCATTTTTTTTATAATGTGAAAAGTGATGAGTACTCTTAACGTGCAAATCAGTGCGATCAGAAAACGTATTTATTTAATAGATACATTTACTTCCTCATATTGCACATTTTTTAACGGAATTTCACGGCAGTAAATGAATTGATTTTTTTTAGGCCAAATCATAAGTAGCTTAACAATCTTATTCTCAAGAAAAGTCAATTTCTCTTTTAACAGTAATTTCACTAGTGTATTTTTAACTAAAAGAGGGTGGGGAGTGCACTACGCTGTTTTCCCCCTTACTTCGACAACATAAAGGCTTCAAAAATATTTCTTTCCTGCATGTGGTGTTTGACAAAATACTGTTCTTGCTTAATTATTTCACGTACTGGTTGTCTATTCCGTTCGACAGTCACGTCCCGGGTATGACGTTAAACTGCTCCCACAGTCATCTGTGTTATAAACAGATGATAAAAGTAAAAAGAACTCGTACCGCATCGTCCATCGCGCGGGTTACCAAGGGGCGCGTCCTCCAGTGGTACACAAAGCTGGGGTCTTAAAGTTAGCTACTGGTAAAGAAAGGTCTAGTCAGCCACTTCGCCAATAGGTAGTAAGAGCACCAAAAAGTGACTCTCAACCAACAACCAGAAAGAAGAACAGAAAGGTATCTACAAAGGAAAATACATCAAAACAGTACTCGTACTGGAAAGTCGGAACGATAAATGTACTAACAGCTTCTGATGATCTGTTACTACATGAATGTCTGAGGCAATGTATACGAGCAAAGCTTAACATATGCTGCTTCCAGGAATTCAGGAGACTGGGGAACGACTAGGTTAGTGTGGATGTTGCAGTAGAAGATCAGAACATTGGAAGAAATGTATGGTGGTCAGGATTGAAAAGAAAACGATGTCAAGGTGATGCAATTGCAATAAGAAAACGGCATCATCTAACGATAGAAAATATACGTCACGTATTATCACGTGTTATGTGGCTAGATTGTGTTTGTCATGGAATGAAGCTTCGAATCGTGTCTGCATATGCCCCAACAGGTTCTCCCCATCAAAAAGAAACTTTCTATAAAGAACTGTCTGAGGCATCTGTAGTAGAAAAGAAAAGGCAGCTAATAGTTTGTGGCGACATGAATGCAACTGCTGAGTACTGCAAGAGTTTTGTTGGAGGCTCCAACTGCACTCATTCTGGAGCAAATGACAACGGTGAGAGATTCACAACATTCTTATCAACAAAGAAACCTGCCCTCTCAAACACATTGGTTTCAACACAAGAAAATCCACAAGGACACATGGTACTCTAACATGGGCAACTTTTCTAAGACAATCGATTATATTTGTCTTAGCAAATGGATAAATCAATACTCGGTGGATTGTCGTGTTAGAAGATCTTTTGTTTTCAACAATAGTGATCACCGACTGTTGCTATGTCAATTCAAAACACCAGGAAGCGCGACCGTGTCAAATTTGTGAAAAAGCAGCCAAGAGTGAAGAAATATGATGTTGGCTGTCTCAAAGACGAATACGTGAAATCAAACTTCATCAGCAAAGTAGTTGAATTATGCAGCATGATTGACGACAATAACAGTGATTTAGATTGCATTAAACTAGTGAAGTCCTAGAAAATGCGGGAAATAGTACCCTGCATAAAAATGTCACTTCTAAAGAAGCCAGGATATGGCATGAAGATCCGTAACTCAGCTTACTCCGTAATCTAAGAGACATGACTGGCAGATACACCCAAGCAGATGAATTCAAAACAACCACAAAGAAGATTCGGAAACGGGTGGACCAACTCAGAAAGTTGCATTACAAAGAACAAACTGAGAAGTTGGATGACCTTTTGAGGCGTGGAATCTTGAAAAGTTGTTCAGACTTTGTAAAGAGTCGAGTTGAAATAAAAACCCAGTAAAACAGACGTGTCCTGGCTTGAAAGAGCACTTTAAGTTCCATTTCACTCATCAAGCACCATCGGAAGAACCACCAGAGGAAATCAGCAATCGTCCTGAATTTATATAGCATCTCAGAGAAAGTGGGATAGCAAGTGAGGAGGACATTGAACAGATGCAAAGACTGAGCATCAAAATTCCTGACCGGGCAGAGATAACAAAGATCGTCCGAAAATTGAAGCGAAGGAAAGCTGCAACAGATATACCACCTGAGTTTTTGAAGGCGGCAATTGAGAGCGAGGCTTACAGTGACGCCCTTGAATTCCTCCACATGAAAACGTGGGAACTGATTTCACCAGAAACGTGGAAAATGACCAAAATCACTGCCTTGTACAAGAACAAAGGGAAAAGACTAAGAACAATAGAGGGCTGAGCATGGGAACCACACTTCTTAAGCTGGCAATGGCAATTGTTCTTGAACGAATACGACCCTGGTACAACAAACAACTCCTCCTGAACCAAAACGCATTTCGTAAACACTTCGGTAGTCCTGACTCAATTTTCTCTCTGAAATCAATCCAAATTGTTAAATCCTTAATATACTCAGCAGTGTATGCTTCATTTGAACCGTAACTTGTCACAAATGGCTGTTTTTGTTTTGATGGTTCTACCAATGACTTGTGTTTTACAGACCTAACATGTATAACCACTGTAGTCCAATGTTCAAAGTTTACTTTGGAATGAATTATTACAATTTATTTGCATTTTAATATAATTCCATCTGTGTCGAAACATTTAAATTCATCACAACACCGTCTCAGCAGCTTTTGTGCTGCAGTTTTACTTTTTGGCATTTTGAAATTATTTGATTTTGTAACTTTAATTTTATCAAATGTGAGCTCTTGACTGCATTGACCAAGTCCGGCAGCGTTGCATGTTGAGAAGGCGTAAAGTGTTCAGGGGTATTTGATAGACAGCTAAAAGAGAGAATAAAATTTGAAACAACTCCATCTGTGATTGAAATGTCTGTTAAGATTAAACTACAAGGTGTGAAAATTAGCACTTTCTTGTTTGAGTGTGACGCCAAAAAGACCAGTTTCCAAGGTTTTTTGCAGACCGCTAACGAACAGAAATGTCTAAACTGTCGTTATTGATAGTAAACAGGGTAATTAAGGAAGATAGGAAAATGTCATGAATGTGAGCACAGAAATTGAACATGAGACGTTGAGATTAGCTAACATTTGTCGTTTTTTAGTGTCAAGACAGTTGTGTATTCAGGCTAAAATGCTTATTTGTAGGTTACACAAGTAACACCTAAATATACAACTAACAGCTAAATATACAACTGAAGGCAAAATATACAACTAAAAAATATAAAATTATAGAATTATCCGGGCCCTAATCATCACCATCAATAATGTATCCATCGAAAATGTGGCACATTTTGTATATCTGGGGTCTGTCATATCTCACTCTGAAACGGGAATATCTGATAAAAAAACTTTACAGACGCATTGGAATGGCCCATGCCAAATTCACAGAAATGAAGAAAGTCTAGTGCAATTATCATCTTGAACTGCACATCAGGATAAAGTTCTACAACACCTATATCAGAAGCAGGCTTTGCTACTGTTGTGAAACATGGACCAAAACAAAAACACATTATGAACGTCCAGAAAGAGTGCAAACGCAGTTTCTGTGACGTCTGGTCCGAGGAGGAATGTCAAGGAAGTTTTCTCGTAATGAGATCAAGAAGGTTAAAGAGGCATTGAAAGAAAGGATTGAAGGTGGAGAACTGACAAGGATCAACTGGGCGTGGAAACACACAAGTGAAAATATTCTCACCATATGTCATGCAGAGATACTTCAACACTAGATCGAGAAACAGAATGCCAGATGGATTGCGTACGTGGTACTAGCATTGAACGAATGCCTCACAAAGAGACTCATGCTTGTGAATGAGAAATACACGAAAGTCGGGTACCATCATAAATCCGTGTATGAACAAGTGATAAGTAAGGCCCAAGAAGAACAGGGCTGATCAGTGTAAACCTTTATGAGAAATTGCATGAAGAGAAAGACTCTTGTTGGTCAATCAACTTAATTTGAAATGGTGTCTTTGGTGCCGTACTGGCTTAACAAGCTAAGAGTTATGTATGTACGTGAGCACCACCTCCATCTGTTGCCTTTATCCCTTAACTGCAGTGCCATACCATGAACATTTGCACAAACTCTGGGATCGTGTAGAATTCCTCTCTGTTGCAAAAACATAACACTGGACGCTTTGTTGTGGACAATATTTGATAGTTAGCAAATTCATCGTCACTTTACCAAGCTACATTAATATTCGCAACATCTTCGATACCAACAACTATTTATGTAAAAAGACCAGACATATCTACACACAGTTCTCGCGTTTACCTCAAAAGATGACGACTTTGACTCATCTTGGAGGGTGGGTGAAAGGGGGTGGGATAGACAACAAGCACTTTATTTCAGATTCGTAAAAATTAATAAACGAAAGAGCAATATATGTTGAGAATCATTGACTTTACGGGATCATTGCATCACATAGATGTAGGAGTTTTACTTTTTCATGAGAAGTGACCCTTTCCTGAGCTACATTTCAAGAGACCATTATCCATCTCTGGGAAAGTCGTGTGTCGTTCCGTCTACAAAAGAAATAGGGAGTGAGTGAGTGTTAAGAGATGTAAATACATGTTAAGTTGAAATATGTAGCTTCTGTGTGGGACGTACACACTAAAAAGAATACCAACCAAATGCACAACAAAGACCGACACATTCCGAGATACGATACTAAAGACACACAAGCAGTTTTATCTTTAAGGCAAATTAATTGGATGGACTTTCTCGTCAAGAGAGGCGACCCAATCGCACATTGGTCAGACCCTTTATATTTCGCAAAATATATTTTTGTGCGATTTTTGACAACTACAACAAAACACACCAGCAACTCGCAATACCGTGTTATCCTCACTTGACTAAAGTTTTACAAATACTACTTTTCCCCATAAGAATTGACTCCATGAAACATACTACTACCAGACCCAATTATTTTTGCTACACTAAATATTTTAAGAACTCGTTGCACCTTGAGGTCATCTGAGATTTGTCATGTTAGCTGATAGATTTCCTGATTTTAGCTTCAAGCTTTATCTGTTTTACACCGCCAGACATACAGACTTGATGCATGCCGTGGCTATAATTTTTAATTTTTTGAACAATAAAATGTTTGGTGTATCAATGCAGAATCAAAGAAGTGTATCTAGGTATCTATGTATCTATGTGTCTATGTATCTATGTCTCTATGTATCTAGGTATCTATGTATCTATGTGTCTATGTATCTATGTCTCTATGTATCTATGTATCTATGAATATATGTATCTATGTATCTAGGTATCTAGGTATCTAGGTATCGACGTATCGATGTAAATATGTACATATATATGTATATATAATCAATATATTGATTATCATAAAGAAGCAGCTGTTTGTGAAATGGCTCTTCTTGAGAAGACTTTCATGGAGTGATGCTACTAATGTCATCATCTTATAAATTTGATAAAACGTCTTCTTTCTAATAATCCAAATTTTTGTCTTGCTTCCTTTCATTTTGCACAGGGTTATCAAAGCTATAAATAGGAGGATAATGTTGCCAGTTTAAACAGATCTCTCAGACATTCATCTGTCCTAATATGAGACTTAACTTGTATAGCACAGGACAATTTTGAGCAACAACCTTGAGATAACAGTCAACAGTTTGATGTCAGTCTAAAATTTCCCAAGTTTATTTTAGATATATTGAATTAAATATCATTTGCTTCAGTATACCTGTTATAATAATTCCTACAACAGTTCGCTTAGAAAATGTACTTTGCTTATAACCTAGTAATATATTCGTAAAATAAGCAGGAAAAAAATTATAAATGGTAAAAAGTATTTTCTGATATAAACACGTTTGATTCTCTGTTTAATTCTTTTCTGATAAAAATTTTGCATTCCATGACCAGTGGTATGGGTATTAATTATTTGAGGTCTGTTACCATATAGAACAAGCTGTCGAGATTCTTTGATGGCTATCCTCTCAGTAGCACTTTTTTCTGTTTGAATAAATAAAAACTACCTATACTATAAGGTCTCGTGTATGCATTACCATTTAAACAAAAGTTTTGTTTTGGTCTGCAGTGACATCATCCACATTGAGAAGTTGTCATAAAAGTGTAAACAAACAAAAACAATGAAAGGAAAAAGCAAAATAACCTTATTACCTTATTACCATTGTTAATTTTGCCTCTCATATTCCTTTGAAATAATTGTTTGAACATATCAGGTTATCAACCAAAAACGAGCAGTTTTTATCTTTCGTTAGAAATAGGTGCATCTTTAAATGTAGTTGATTCCTTCTTATTCTTCCTCTTTATCTCTAGTTCTTTTTTAAAACAGTTCTGCCATTTATATTGCAGTAACGTATCTGACAAACCCACGTTAATAAAAGTTCGCATTAAAAATGTCCTTTCATAATTTCTTTTGATGAATATTTTACATTCCGTGCAAAATGCTATGGTTTATTATAATGAATTGTACACTATTTCCATATAGAAATAGTGGTATTTTGATTCGTTTTTCTTTTTATCTTCTTTATGTACTATTTTAAAGATAGGGCATAAAATACATTTTGATGGAAAACAATTTGGAAACAAAACAGTGATTTTGATGAAAGTTCAGCTGGAAATGAGATAATTTTTATGAAAGAAGCTCTTTTTCTTGTTTGTATATATGACGTCAAATTAGAACTTAGACTCCAGGCTCTAGAATAGAGTTCTGATAGAATTGTTTGAAATAAAAGTACGAAAAGAAATCTTACAAGAACATCAGCTTTCTAAAAGATACAACAGTTGAATAAACTATGAATTTTACACACAATTCTACAAATGTGTTGGGCCTTTAAATACTTACAAAATTTTTAATATGGATATTTTGTTTTGTGTAATACACTTTGAGTGGCAATTAGTACTAGAGGTTCCTTATCTTGGCATAAAATTTTTGTTTTCAGTAATAATAGCTTCTAAGGCGGTGGTTTCTTATTTTTGGGGCGTGGAGTTGCCTTTTTTATTTAAATTTAGCTATTTATGGATGGCTGCAAGATTGTCACGAAAAACTTAGAGGATCATGCAGACCAAAGTCAAAGTATCGAATTCTTTCAAACAAAAATTTACAAAATAAAAACTTTAAAAAATGCTGATAAACATGCAATTTTTATCTATACTAAAATCGCGTCTGCACAACCAAATTGTATCAAGTGATCGTTCCAGGGTGCCAGTCGTAGGGAAGTGCATGTGTCTTGGGCTTAACAAGTAGGTTGGTGTAGTCTCTGTCCAATGGAAGGTGGACACCCTCTTCATGTTGCAGAAGTCTTGTATCGTAAGAAGTTTCTAGAAACGTCTGACAAAAATACTATTTAATTCCATCTACAGTAAAATCACCTCTACATCATTAATTTGTACCTATAAATTCAGCATAAGACTGAAAAAACCCGACACATCGGCATTTAACGTCACATTATGATAATAAAGGCGTCTCAAAACACGTTGCAAGTTATAATCGTGTTCGGCAGATGTATGACCAAAAACTAAAATATTATCTAAATAACAACAAACACTTGTTAAACCATTTAAAATATGATCCATGTCTTTCATAAAGGTACTATCACCCTGGACCACACCATGAGGAGATCTCTGGTATCCATACATGTCTGCATGCGTAATAAAAGTTGTAAGTTCACGACCAGTTTGACTGATGTCAAGTAAATGAAACGCAGACTTAATGTCAAGAATCGAAAATATCTTTGCACCATAAATTTATAAAAATAGTTCATTAATTCCCCACGAATAGGAATTTCTCCATTCTTTTGACGGACTACAACAATTAGGGATATCCAAGGAGTGTCATCTGCGGGTTCAATTATTTCAACTTCCACCGTCTTTAGAAATTCCACTGTAACTTCGTTCTGTTGGCCGAAAGAAAAATTTCTCAGCAGCTGCACGACAGGTTCAACATCCGGTCTTACCAGGGGATGACGTGCGAAGTCAGATATTGCTTTTTCAAGAAATGTGAAAGTCGAAACGTGATTGAGTGGGATTTGTGTGATCTGTGATATTGAATCAATTGTTTCAAAATTAATACGCAGCTGTTGAATTAAGTTACTTCCAAAAAGAAATTGCACATCAGTCACTTGAAAGGAGAATGGATAATGCATATTGTCGGAAATTAGAGGCAAAGCAACTTTTCCAAAAACAGCAATAACTGAGTCAGAATGGACACTGAGAGAAACAGTAGCCGAATGTAAAGGACTGTGCATTAAATATTTATTATTAGTAGACAAATTAAGTAAAGAGGGCGAGGCACCACTCTCAATCATAAATCTGATGATTTTATCATATATATATTTGAGGGTATTTTAAAAGCTCCTGAATAGTTGGACCTAGCAAACATTGTGGATACCAGAATATCACCGGACGTAATCAAATTAACAATAAATCAGGGTCAACCACCTCCTCAGGTGCCGTGTCCAGGAACGTTGGCGATCATGGCTCTCCACAGATCTCTGTCCTTCGCTGCCCTCAGTAGTTGTAGCTCGCTCTTTGTAGACCATGCTGCAATACTGCCCATGTACTTGGTTCTTGGTCGTCCTCTGCCTCGTTTCCCATCTATCTTTCCCGTCAGCGTCAACTCCTCAAGCTCTTCTTTCCTCATTATATGTCCTAGGAAGAACAGCTGCCTTTTTCGAATGGTGGACAACAGCTTTCTCTTGCATCCTGCTCTCCTCAGGGTCAACCAAATAAAATTAAACTATATTAACTAGAAAAGAAAACAGTATTACGAAACAGTTGATTCCGTAGTGTAGTGGTTATCACGTGAGTCTAACACACTCAAGGTCCCCGGTTCGATCCCGGGCGGAATCAGAGTTAAATCTTCTTTTTTTAAGGCAAGATATAAAAAAGTAATCAAAAATGCTTTTGGTTTAGTCCCTGCATGTTGCCGATTTTAATTAGCATGGTACACTTTGAATACGTACAAAATATTTAATTTTTGCAAGGAACTGTCAAGAAGAAAGAAACAAGTAGCACTCCCCTCATATGAATAAATCAATTCCTTGCCATCAATTTAAGAAGAAATTACTATTTTCTCACACTTCTTGAAAATTACCAATGCAATACTTTTTCATTCGTTGTGTAATGATATTTCTTTAACTTGGAAAAGGAGCGCACAAATTTGCATCATGACTCTTGTTGTTGTTGTTGTTGTTGTTGTTGTTGTTGCTTTAAGTGAACGTATGGATTAATGTTGGATCTTGAGATGAATTATGTACCAGGTAAATACACATGCCCCTGTGTGATGGCAAACAATAATGTAAAAGCAACTTCTATGATTGGTGCTCAGCTACGTTATGAGACTACGAAAGATGTGGAAAAGTATTCTACTGGATGTAAGTAATTATAATCTCCTTTTTAAGACAAGACATCAACTGCCACATGGTCACTTGCATCAAATTTGACAATAAAGGGTTCATCATGCCTTGGAAATACTCAAACTGGTTTAAGTATGAAAGGTTTTTTTTATTTATTCAAATGCTGTTTTACTCTCTGGGTCGCATAGAAATCTGGAGTTGTCTCCAGTGAGTTTATTTAAGCAGAATATTTGCTTAAGGCTTTTTAGAATCCAGGGATTTTGAAAATTTATCTAATTTCATTTTTTTATCCAGAACGTGAAGACTGATAGGTAGCACTTCTAAATTGGTTTTGCGGTTGAATAGCATTGGCTTGCATTTATAAACCAAGTGAGATGTGGTTGATGCAATACGATATATTACATAAATACACAGTCACAGTGCTATCCCAAGCACAAAAAAATTGGCCATTGGGCATAACCCTTTCGTTTGCAGATAGAAATACACCATCCGTTTCACAGTAGCCGCCGTCTGCACGGAAATTGCCACGGAAGCGTCGTCTGTGTCATACACATCCTCAAGTGTACAATAAACTAAGCAATGGTTTCTGTAAAGTACGAAAGAAGGCTGGAAAGCATCGGTCGCCTGGTTCTAGGTGACAATAAACAATATTAAGAAAGAGGTCTAACCAGGCAGAAATATGATTCCGAAAAGTGGTGTCACACAATTCATCATGCGCCACAACAATACGTTACACTGGGTTTAGCGAATGAAAGGCGCCGGAAACTAAAAATCCCTTGGACAAATAATGAAACGGCATAGTACTCTTTGCGAATGTTTAACTAAAACCAAACGGGTAAAGAAATTCTACGTCCCAAAATAGGGGAGATTCCACCCGTATCAAAGCTCCAATGTAGACGAAAAGCCGCTTCCATTTACAGTTGATCTAAACACAACATATAAAAGACAGGTTTCAAAGAATGAAAGACGAGAGCATCGTGCTTGGTTCAGTATACCCTGTATTGGTATGGATAGGCGACAATGCACCTTGCAGACTTGTTTTACAGCTGAAGGCACAAACATTTAAATGTAGTAATTTTCATACGAAGTTCCAGAAAAATTAGTGAAAGTGACAGGCAAATCATACTGGGTCATTCATTGATGGAACCCCTGGTAAACAGTGGGCCCATTTATGGCTAAGATTAAATGTAGATCTCTGGTCTTTCCTTCGTCGGGGCTTCCGCTTTAGAGCCCAACCATGCAGGAAAGGGGTGCTTGAGCCTTGGCCGAAGACCAACAGGCATTCATACTGGGTCTTTCATTGAGGAAACCACTGGTAAATACGGGGCGCATTTTTGTCTTTCACAGATACCCGTCTATTAAATACCCCAAAGGAAGCAACCGATCAAGAAAACGTAGGACACAAAGCATGCAAGGTACCATAAAATGCAAGTCATACCGATCCACCTCCAGAACCCTACGTGTAGAGGCCCTTCCTCTTAGGTTAGTCTTTAGACAAGGCTCAAGCATCTCGAGACCACTTTGCTGCATGGTTGGGCAATATAGCCGAAGTTCAGACTAAGGGGAGACCAGAGCTCTACACTTGTTCTTAGCCAAAGGACGGAGAAGCGAGTAGTCTTAATACGACTAGTCACTGTTAAGTGGGTGAAAGCTACATCGAGAAATGTTGTAAGTGTTGATGATGCCTCTGCTGAATTTGTTGTTTACTGACTGTACGTACTACAAACAAGCCAGGAGCTTCAAGAAGCAGCTCGCTCTCTTAATGTTTCAAACGCAACAGATATACGCCAGCCAGTGAATCTGAACTGGGTCGGATGCGGAAAACAACGGTAAAACAAATGCTATATTAAGGACTTCAATTGATTTCCTCATTGATTTGTGGCTTGTGAATATCCCTGAAAAGAAATTGCTCACGGAACATCAAAGGGTTTCTACAATATATTCGGTCGGAGATGCTTCGAAACTTTCTCAAGGAGAGAGGTACAAGTAGTCAAGGTATCGATGCGATAAAAAAATAGGATTCCTTATCACAGTAGACGACTCAAATGATGATAAAATCAAGCCAGAGGGAATACCAGGCGACGTAGTAGCACCAACATTTTCACTTGGTGGATCTCAAAACGCTGTACACTCCTCAATAGCTGCTAAAACACAGACACACTGGAACAATCACTGGGTACAATTTAATGATGTAGAGGCGATTTTACTATAGATGGAATTAAATAGTATTTTTGTCAGACGTTTCTAGAACCTGCTTACGATACAAGACTTCTGCAACATGAAGAGGGTGTCCACCTTCCATTGGACAGAGACTACACCAACCTACTTGTTAAGCCCAAGACACATGCACTTCCCTACGACTGGCAAAGTGGAACGATCACTTGATACAATTTTGTGGTGCAGAGGCGATTGTAGTATAGATAAAAGTTGTATGTTTATCAGCAGTTTTTTAAATTTTTCAGAAGCTATTATTACTGAACACAAAAATTTTATGCCAAGATAAGGAACCTCTAGTACTAATTGCCACTCAAAGTGTATTACACAAAACAAAATGTGCATATATAAAAAATAAAGTATAAGAAAGTCCAACACATTTGTAGAATTAGGTTCAAAATTCATAGTTTATTCAACTGTTGTATCTTTTAGAAAGCTGATGTACTTGTAAGATTTCTTTTCGTACTTTTATTTCCAACAATTCTATCAGAACTCTATTCTAGAGTCTGGAGTCTAAGTTCTAATTTGACGTCATATATACAAACAAGAAAAAGAGCTTCTGTCATAAAAATGATCTCATTTCCAGCTGAACTTTTATCAAAATCACTGTTTTGTTTCCAAATTGTTTTCCATCAAAATGTATTTCTTTAAAATAGGACATGAAAAAGAGAAAAAGAAAAACGAATCAAAATACATAAAAAACCAGCTCTTGTCCTCTTTCCAGGAAAAGAAAAACTTGCTAATATGTTGTGACAATATTTTAACTTTTCAATATAAGATCAAGGTAGAAAATCAATTTCTTCATTCGGAACATTTGCAAACCTCGACAAGAGGAAAGCAGTGACACAGAAAGCATCAGAGACGTTGGATCAAAACAAAGTGAGGATGAGTTTAGGTTCTTTGACCTCCAATAACAGACAACTTCAAGTGTCATCAAGAAAGGTAAAATTACAAAAACAAGAAATTTGGAAAGTCAACGGGAAAGTCGAGAACAGGGCTGATGTCTGGGTCAGTTTCTACAGAGAAGTAATTAACGACGGAAATTTGCTTAAGGTAGATCAAGTTAAATACATTTGAAGTTTCTTAGAAGGGCCAGCAAGAATTGAAGTAAAAAGTTTCAAAAATACAGACGTCGATTACAATGAAGCCGTTGAATTGCTGAGGAAAAGATTGGGCAGGCCAGACGTAATCAGGATAAAACATATCAACGAAGTAATCAACATAACACCGGTGTTAAGAAGGAGGAGGAATCTTCCTCGTTACTTTAAGGGTAAAATCTAGTGAAAACAGTGAACCCAACATATTTCCAGATATAGGATTAAAATCCATAGATTATTTAACTGATGTATCTCTCAAGAACCTGATTGTTTTCATGTATCTCCGTATTCGCTGTTATTTCAAGCAAACATATGCACATACATTGATGTAGTAGCATAATTTCCTACACTCCACTTACCAAAAAAGTTATGTTTCTGATGAAGGTCACTGATAATTGCAGCCTTCCTTTTGAGTCTGTGGGCTACTTTTATAGAATCTATCCATTTGAGACTGGTTCAGTTCATTTAATTTTAATTGTCATGCCCAACATATTTAATAGAACAAAACTTGTTTAACGGAAGTTTAGGTGGATTCTCGTAGTAAATATCACTACTACTTCATGAATCTGGTAGTCACTGATGCGACAAATGATTTCTTCCACAATGCCCATTTGTGTGAAACCGTCCATGGAAGCATTTTTACTACATGATGCATCTGAGGTTGTTTTGTTTTGTTTTGGGGCTACAGTTATATTACGAGTGGTCACATGTTTCCGTATGAGACATATTGAGCCTAAATTACAGTTGTATTGATGATATCATCTCATGCGTTTTGATTCTAAGCACTGAATTTAACACGACATTGCATGACGAGAAATGCAGATTCCAATGAAGTGACAATTTTCAAGATTGATGATACAACTGTCTTCTTACTGGAGTTTACTCTGCAATTTGACTAGTACATTTTTTCGAAATATTTTAGATTGGTACTTACAATTTACTATAAATTTGACCACCTAGCCTTTATTGTAGCGTAAAATTGCATCAGTGTAGCATGTAACATCTCGAAAAAAAGAAAAAAATCAGAAAATATCACCAAGCAGTCACAACAGGGTTTTTGACCTAGATACAAGCCGAACTTGACGAGCAACGTCATGACGTGAATGGGAACGAATCTTGATTATGGCAGAAGCATTAAAAATAGTCGTGCAAGCACATCCTTTGACAAAAGGGAAGAACACACAAGGTAACGTACAAGAGTGAGGCCACCAAAAGTCAGATTGACTATCTTCTGATTCAGAAAATATACAGACAGAGCTTCATACTCTGCAAAGTAATTCCAGGGGCAGCTGTCGTTGCACAACACAGACCTCTGGTAACGGATATAGTGGTCGAGGGAAAAAAACGCTAGAGGAGAAGGAAAGGACAGGTTAAAACCTGGAAGCTAAAAAAAGAGCAAGGGGCTAAAGCTTTCGGACTTTCAGAGGAGTAGTGAGCGCAAAGTAAAGAGCTGAATTGCATGAAGAAAATGCCAACTAAGAGTAGAAACGAATGTAAAGGAATGTTACAGAAGGAGCTACATAAATATGTGGAACAAAGGAAGCTCCCAAACCAACAAAAAGAGACTCCTTGTGGTGAAAGCATGAAGTACAAAAAGCTGTCCGGAACAAGCAAAAGGTGTTTAAAAAGACTACAGGCAGTGAAAGAGAAAGGCAAAGAAGACAGTAGCAAAGGCAAAAGAAGAAAGCGCGAAGAAATTGTTTGAGGAACTGTAGAGCAAAAGCTGAATTGCGTGAAAGAAATACAAACGAAGAGTGGAAACGAATGAAGAGCGTTGTTACAGAAGGAGCTACACAAATATGTGGAATAAAGAGAGCTTACAAACCAACGTAAAGAGACTCTTTGTGGTGGAATGATAAAGTACAAGCAGCTGTCTGGAACAAGAGAAACGAGTTTAAACAACTAGAAGAGTACAAGCAGTGCAAGAGTAATACAGTCACTACCAAAAGTTTAAGACCACCCTTAATTTTGACTCTGAAATGACACAACTGATTATATATTTATATTAAAACTGATTTATTGTGGATAATATTTCCTTTAGACACAAATCTCATATTTTTTAGTATCTTTTGATTAAATTTGCATCCATATTGATAGTTGTTTCCTTGATATTCAGTATTTGGTGGGTCCACTACCACTTTTAATTATTGCGTGCAGGCGTCTTGGCATACTGTGTACTAGATTTCTACAGTATTCCTGCGAGATTTCTTTCACCCACACTTCTTTTATCGCTTCCACAAGGTCCTTAGCACTTGATGGCTGTTTCTGGGAAACTTTATCTTTCATTTCCGTCCACAGATTCTCTATTGGATTCAGGTCAGGGCTGTTGCCCGGCCAATCCAGAACATGAATCCTGTTCTCAGTCAGAAAAGTCATAGCAACTTTTGATCGGTGACAAGGGGCACCGTCCTGCATGAATATAGTACATTTATGTATGTCCATGTGAATTTTTAGCTTATCCGACAGCAATTCAACGTACCGCAGACCATTCATAGTTGTTCCAGATGGCAAAAAATACAACCCAGCAACTCCATTTTCCGAAATTGCACCCCATATCATTTGACTTGGAGGGTGTTTCATCGAAGAAATCGTGTATTTTTCATTGAATCTCGTTCCAGGTGGCCGGCGAACATGTCGTTTCCTCACCACAAACTGCTGTAGAGTGGACTCGTCCGAGAACATGACTTTACCCCACTGTGCTGGTGTCCAGTTCTGGTACTTCTTAGCGAAGGCTAATCGTTTTGCCTTCATTACCGGTGTCAGGCGTGGTTTTCTGGCAGGCTTGTAGGATTTTAGACCGAATTCGTGTGAAAGACGTCTGGAAACAGTCATGCGACTTACACTCACACCTCTTTCCACCAAATTAGCTCGAATTTTGTTGATGGAACTCATTGGTGACCTCGTAACTATCCTTTTCATCAGGTGGTCATCTCTTACAGTGGTTTTTCTTGGCCTTCCACTCCGATGTAAGTCTTTGTAGCAGCCATACTGCTGATACTTTTTAACTGCTTGGTGGACTGCAGTTTTGCTGACTTTCAATTTCGTAGAAATATTCCTTTCAGATAGTCCTTCTCTATGCAGAGCAACAATTTGACCTCTTTGAACTTCACTGAGGGACTTTTTTCGACCCATTTCTGTAGCAATAAGAAGGGAAAAAAGTGAAAAAAATTCCAAAGTAAAATCGATTCAGATGTCCGCAGTGTTAAAGAAGAACGTTTAATGAGCGACCAGAGCGCAAACAATGAGTATGATGCAATCTCAACAGTAGGATGATGCAATACGATCTCATACCGAGAAATCTACGTATTTCCATGAGTGGTCTTAAACTTTTGGTAGTGACTGTAGAAAGAAATCAGTAGCAAAGGCAAAGTTGCAAGAAATTGTTTTAGAAACTGTAGAAAGTTGGGCAGATCTGGGCCTTCAACTAATTCTACACTGTCCAATTATTTCAGTGTATTCTCTGTATTCAGCAAATGTTTGAAATAGTCCTTCCATCTTTGCCTGATTTCCTCATCTTTTCTCAACAAGTTACCCTCTTCGTCCTTTACTAGTGGCATCTCCTATGTCATTTTGAGACCTTTCACGAGCCTTGCCTATGCGGAACACTTTCTGTTGATCTTCCTTTTGGGAAGTTCAAGTAGCATCTGCAGAAATGAAGATAGAGAAGGCGCCTGGACCATCTAATGTTACATACGAAAGGATCAGAGCCTTCGGAGAGAAAGGCCTGCTCATTTCGAGAGGAAGACTGACGTGGCTGACTGAAATAACTGAGGAAGTCTAGGACAAAGAGAAAATGCCGGAAGTTTGGCACAAGAATATTTTGATACTAATATACAAGCAGATAGGGAACATCATAGAGTGCGGCAACTATTGAGGAATCCGGTTGGTAGAAGATGTGATGAACGTCTATGAAAAGGTGTTGGATAGAAGAAAATGGAAGTTGATTAAAATAAGTGGGATGCAATTTGGTTTTATGCCAGGCAAGAATACCACGGATGAAAGCTTCATCCTACGACAGCGCCAAGAGTAGAAGCTGGAAGAAAACGAGAAAATACACACGGCATTTATAGATCTGGAAAAGGCATACGACCCGATTCCAAGGGAAGTTGTGTATTGGTATTTACGGGAAAGAGCGCTAACAGAAAGATGGTCTGAGTGGTGAACACTTTGTACAGCCAGAGCAAAACCGCTGTCGGTACCTCCGTAGGTGTGACCGACCAGTTCAGCATTGAAATTGGCCTATATCAGGTCTTAGCACTGTGCTCTTTCCTCTATTCTGTTGTTATAGGTACAATCAGTGCAACAGCAAGACAAGGCGTACCAACCAAGATGCTTTTTCCAGGCGATTTGGCTATTACAGCAAGAAGTAAGGCAGAAATAAAAAAAAATGAAAGAATGGCAGGGTTATTTAGGAAAAATGGTTTTCAAGGTAAACGCAAGTAAGATAGAAGCACTAGTGACCTGCAAAGAAGGAGAAGAGGAGTGTCACATTACTGAACACTCCCTTGAGTGGCACTCAAGGGAGTGCCATATAGCCGATGAACAGGTTTTGCTACCTTAGGGGTCAGTAATTGATGAACAAGGAGGATGTAGCGAAGAGATCAGAAACAGAATAAACAGAGGAAGTATGAAATGAGGGAGAAGAATAAAAGGTTGAGTGTAAAGAAAAACCACGCGTAAGGAGCTAACTATTAGTTCTCAAATCTTTTCCGTTTTTCTGAAAGTCACAATTTACATCAATTTGAGAGAGGTACAATAATTGTGCTCACTAGTAATGGCAGCAGAGATGTATTCCAGGCTACGGGACTTAATGAATAGAAAAGAAAAATTGCGACCAATTACGTTATACTAAAATACCTTTTCCCCTTACATTTTGAAAGCCAGAACTGAAAAAAACGTAAAAGCATAAGAATCACGTAAGCAAGTAGCGTGGGTATGATGTGGGGGGGGGGGTAGGACCTCCTATTCAGAATAGGAACTGTACCATTTGGCCTGTTCTGTTGTAGCACGAGTTCTGCCGTTTTAAGCCAACATGAAAATTTGCACCATCTTCTTCTTCTTCTTCTTCTTCTTCTTCTTCTTCTTCTTCTTCTTTGCCTTCGGCCACTCCCTATTCGGTGTCACCACAGTGGACCCTCTTTCTCAATTACTCTCTATTACCAGCTTCCGCCGCCGAAAGATTTGCAATTTGTAGATCCTTCTTCAAAGAATCCGAGAATCTTCTTTTCGGTCTTCCTCGCTTCCTGTTCCCTAGTTGTGACATTTTCAACGCACGATTTCCAACATACTCCTCGTCCCTAATCATCACCTGTCCAAACCATCTAGGTCTTGCTTCTCTCCCTTTTCTTCTCAACCTAGCATTCACTTGAAACTGACCTCTCGCTGTCTCATTTTGAATTCTGTCCGGCCTGGTTGTTCCCATCGCATACCTCAACATGTTCATTTCATTCGCGTCTAGCTTCTGTTTCTCCTATTTGGTCATTGAAATTGTTTCCAGCATCCTTGGTCTAACAACTGTTCTGTTGAGCTAAGTCATTAAGTGAAATTTTTTCTGTGATAGCACGTTTATAAGAGGTATCAAGCTCCGGTTCATACGTTTAACAGCTCCTTTCGAGGATGGATTGAAAACGGCGAAAAAGGTTTGTCGTACCCCAAAAGCATAGAGGAATCGTCGTAGTTCCTCAGACAGGGACGGCAAGCCATTATCCGGCACTAGAACTTTTAACAAGCTAGACCTGAGAAACACTGTGCCCCGACATGTAATAATTTCACAACCAGACACCTTGTTTGCTGCTGTGCATTTAATCAACTTGGTATCAAGTCGATTGCTGTTGTGGCAGGGCCTTTGCCCGCAAATATCAATGGGTCAAGTATTGTCAACGGCCAGTCTTTTCCAAGGTCTCTCAGGGTATCAAAAAGATTGGAATGAAACATCGCGTGACTGGTATTGCTTGTTCAACGCTTTTTTATGTCAGCACCGTAAAATGACAATATATCGACTGTTCTGAAACCTGTTTCAAATTGTTAAAATCATCTTTAGAAGAAGGAGGAAAACTAAAAAAAAACATTTTTCCTAGAAAGAGCACGTAATGCTTTTTCTAAACTTGAAATTTTTGGGACATCCTTGTGGTAGTATTGGGCTAATTCTACAAACGACCGCAGTTGGCGTGACATCTGCAGGAGATAGGACGTCATTCACACCAAAATGACTACGATTTAAGGGGTAATACCCTTGAAGGAAAGAGGCCTTCCCAGAAATTCAACGTTGAATTAGAAAAACGACACATCGGCATTTAATGTTGCATAGTGATATTAAAGACGTCTCAGAACACGTTGCAAATTACGATCGTGCTGGCCAGATGTATGGCCAACAACTAAAATATTATCTAAATAACAACATACACTTGTTAATCATTTAAAATATGATCCATGACTTTCATAAAGGCACCAGCTCCTTGGATCACGCTTCCAGTATTTTTAGACCTTCTACTGTAACTTCGTTCTGCAGGCTGACAGAAAGACGTCTCAGCAGCAGCACGACGGGCTCGATATCTTTTTATCTGTTTTATCAGGGGATGACATGCAAAGCCAGATATTGGTTTTGCAGGAAATGTGAAATTCGGAAAGTAATTGAGTGGAATTTGTGTGAACTGTGATGAAGAATCAATAATTTCAAAATTTAAAAAGCTGTTGAATTAAGTCACGTCCAACGAGAGATTGCCCATCAGTCACTGCAGAGGAGAATGAATACTGCTGCATTTTTTTCTTCTTCTTTTTCTCTGACTATTCAATTTTCAGAATACTTCATATTGTTGTAAATTACAGGTAACACAACTTTGCCATAAACAGGATTGGCTGACTCAGAATGCCCACTGAGAGGAACAGTAGCCTAATGTGAAGGACAATGTCTTAAATCTTTATTGTATATATAAAAGTTAAGTAAAGAGGCAGAGACACCAATCTCAGTCAGAAATCTGATGATTTTATCACATACCGGTATATCTGAGGGTACTTCCAAAGTCCCTCAATGGTTGAACCTTACTAATACTGTGGATACCAGAATATCACCGGACGTAATCAAATTAACAATAAATCAGGGTCAACCAAATAAAATTAAACTACATTAACTACCAAAGAAAACAGTATTTCAAAACTGTTGATTCCGTAGTGTAGTGGTTATCACGTGAGTCTAACACACTCAAGGTCCCCGGTTCAATCCCGGGCGGAATCAGAATTAATTTTGCTTTTTTTCAAGGCCAAGGTACATTATATTGATAAAAATTATGATTATGATTATTATTATTATTATTATTATTATTAAATTCTTATATTATTATTATTATTATTATTATATTATTATTATTATTATTATTATTATTATTATTATTATATTATTATTAGCCGCGGGATGCAGCGTGGTGGATGTACAATTTCAGCGGAAGAATCAACTTGATCAACGGTGAATTGTATTCGATGCTGAGCGGATGAGCCACAATCACACGGTCAACGGTCAGGATCAACCAGTTCAGTCAGAGAACACTGCTACAACATGTGGAGTTGCGCCCCGTGTTGTAAAGAGCAATCGAAACCCAAATATGAAGACAAAACAAAACAGCACCAGGGTTAAAGCCCCTGCTAACACCCTCCCCGAAACTCCTGCTACTCCTTGTAACCCGAGGACAAATGATGGTGCCTCCTCAAACCCGAAAGGAAGGGAAACACCGGAAAATAGCAAGAACAAAGGGAACCCACTGCTCAGATGCAAAACTTATATTCAGATCGCAACACTCAA
>RDPX01000029.1:3400301-3419082 GCA_003991215.1 Morbakka virulenta | reverse complement strand
AGAGAGAGAGAGAGAGAGAGAGAGAGAGAGAGAGAGAGAGAGAGAGAGAGAGAGAGAGAATCATTGGTGGTTTTAAAGAGAAGAAGGTCATCATTACTTGCTTGGCTAGACCAAGTTTATTTCCTTTTATTCTTGTTCCCTTGAAGTAGAAAAGAACAACCAAAGAACTTTTATCAGATTTGATCACAAAAAGACTCACACATACGTTTTTCTCGCTGATAACCAAAACAGCAGAGGAAATAAGCGGGATTTGTAATAAATGCACTCCAGTACGACACACTCTGGTTTTGATAGGATCATGAATAAGTGGTACAGAAGTGGTCATTTGCAGTAGCAAAGGAAAATACTGGGAATATTTAACATTTTAAACAAATATTAGACGAGATCCTTCTCCCCGCTAAAAAAAACTATCCAATAAGTATCAACTATATATGTATTGAAGTACATCTGACTCAGCCGGAAGCCAAATTCATTTTGTTTCACCTATAGCCTGAGACTGTTAAAGACGTACTTATATACACTGGCACACTAACACACTTAGACCTGTTCAGCACTCGTAGCTGACAAGGAAAACAGAGGTGATGATAACAGACATCTCAGCTTACCAGTATATTGCTTGTTAACTCTCACTGAGAATATCTGATGGCCATGATTTAGTGATTGGTTACTGAAGATCCACAGTTAACTTGGTTATCTTTGTGTTAACCTGTAGAAAAAAAGTTGAACATTTCAGGTGGATACATTTACGCCACTTTGTCTCATTGAAGCATTTGATCTCTCAAGTAGATTTAGGACCTTGACAATACTCGAGACGTTAATGTGGCCAACAAAGCTGTTTGTCATCAAAGTTATTTCATACTGGTATGAGAGCCACAGTTAAATCTGATGATGGAAAGTGCAAAACCTTTTAAAAGGGTGGTGTTAGACAAGGCTGTTCCCTAACAAGTGCTCTTTTTTCATAGTTTTTGCAGCAGTACTTATCTATACTATTGGGTTACAAACAGAAGTTTATGATAATAATAAAGTATATATAAACTTGATATAAGTGATAACTTCAACTCTTTGGAGTCTTTTTTTTCGGAAAAGTCCACCAACATGACTTGTATCATACTTAAAGTATACAAGCGACGCATGGGCATGACTAAGAGACGGCCCGAAATTATAGAGAAAAAATTTGTTACTATAAAGGGCTCTACTTAAAACCAGTAACGTTAGAAAAAAAGTACAAAACGTTTAAATTACAATTTTAAGGTTTTTACATACATTACAGTAAGATAACATAATTTTATTTGGATTTGCAGTGCTTGCAGAGTGTTTACAAATTATTAAAGTTATGTTTTATTTCCAGCCTCTACCCCTCATCTGCATTTAATGGAAAAAAGTAAATTTTATTAAGAATATTGGCATTGTTGTGTACTCGCTAGCTCTCTTTCCTACTGTAAATATTTATAGTTCATGTTAAATTTNCTCATTGAAGCATTTGATCTCTCAAGTAGATTTAGGACCTTGACAATACTCGAGACGTTAATGTGGCCAACAAAGCTGTTTGTCATCAAAGTTATTTCATACTGGTATGAGAGCCACAGTTAAATCTGATGATGGAAAGTGCAAAACCTTTTAAAAGGGTGGTGTTAGACAAGGCTGTTCCCTAACAAGTGCTCTTTTTTCATAGTTTTTGCAGCAGTACTTATCTATACTATTGGGTTACAAACAGAAGTTTATGATAATAATAAAGTATATATAAACTTGATATAAGTGATAACTTCAACTCTTTGGAGTCTTTTTTTTCGGAAAAGTCCACCAACATGACTTGTATCATACTTAAAGTATACAAGCGACGCATGGGCATGACTAAGAGACGGCCCGAAATTATAGAGAAAAAATTTGTTACTATAAAGGGCTCTACTTAAAACCAGTAACGTTAGAAAAAAAGTACAAAACGTTTAAATTACAATTTTAAGGTTTTTACATACATTACAGTAAGATAACATAATTTTATTTGGATTTGCAGTGCTTGCAGAGTGTTTACAAATTATTAAAGTTATGTTTTATTTCCAGCCTCTACCCCTCATCTGCATTTAATGGAAAAAAGTAAATTTTATTAAGAATATTGGCATTGTTGTGTACTCGCTAGCTCTCTTTCCTACCTGTAAATATTTATAGTACATGTAAAATTAAGAGGTGTAAAATGTCAATTCCACCTGGTTTCAATTTGCCGTGAAAAAAGGTAAAAGAATGTATTAATTTAGGTACAGAAAAAAGTCGCTAAATTATCGCAATTGTTAAAAGTTCAGAGGCTTATCGTCAAGAATAATTTTGAAACTGCAGGAAAGTCACCAAAAGTCCAAAGTTGTTGGTATGTCTTCACACAAAAACAAGAAGAGCAAGCCACCCGTTATGTTTATGTTTATGTAATTTAGACTCCCTTTACAGTGTGTGTGTGTGTGTGTGTGTGTGTGTGTGTGGGTCTGTACGTGTGAAAAAAGAAAGCATAGCTCGCAAGCTAAAATAGAAGCAGAGGATATCGCGCAAATTCATTTTATTCAACAATTTTGCAGGTTTTTTGTCCATGGTTACCTGCTGACCATTTGATGCTAAGGCATCGGCAGTAAGAAACTTTTTACTGAGGAAGAACACACCGAATAGCTGCTCGAACTTCTCGTTTATTTTCTTAACTTATTTTCTTAATTGAAGATACCAGTGCAGAATGTTTTACTATTGTTCATTCAACAATACTGTCTTTAAATATAAGAGGTAATTTCTGTTGTCTCTTATTCGCGCGTAACATCATTCAAATGAGAAAACGTCTGTTTGGTTGAAATGTTGTTCAAGAATTCTGATGGTTTCTTCCTTGGCTTTTTGAATTTCTTAATAAAGGACTGGATCGACTTATATCATTAGAACGTCATTGGTTAGCAAACTTGTGATTGTAACTGTTTGTAAGCAGCCTTGAGTATTCCAAACACTCTTTAATATTATATTCACAAACATAAACAGGCACGTTTTTAAACGTTTCAACAAACCGCTGGCCTAAAAACACATAACTGTGTAACGTCCGTACCTTTCACAATGTTTTAATACCAGCCACCATATTTGCTACCGAATTTAGGTGGCAGTAAAAAGTGCTATCCTTATGACATAAGTAATTACATAGTATAACTGGTGATTGAAGCAGGGCAATTATGGCATTTGTTTACTATGTCTTGCTATCATGGTAGAGGCATGTTCATAGCATTGGCTTAATTTTCGCTGTGAATTAAGGTAAGTCTCTTGTTAACTTTGTAAGGTTACTCAAGAAGGAAATTCTTCCTCCGGTGTAACTGACTTGGCCATTGCGAGTAGGTTCAACTACACAGTCTTTAACGCATTTGGTGGAAGTCCTCGAGTTTGTTGTTCCGGTAAAGCTGATATTTAAACAATTAGAGAAAGAGATCAGATGGTTTATCAGTAGTCCTGAGCGTCTATATCAAGGCAACTTTAAGTAAATGCGTCAGTTGGTGTTAATTTTCGGAGAGCAATTGCATCGTTTCAGCAATTTTCTTAACATAATACCTACTTTAAACTAGGAATATTCTCTCTAATGGTAACTTTGTTTTACTCTACCCGCTGTTTGGACCTATATGCCTCCTTCACTGAGCTTACTGGGTTGTTTTTTACAATTTTAATTACTAATTGCAAAATTGTGACGCAAAAAAAGCTTTGACAACAATTTTACTACCAATATGTCAACAACAAAAGATATAAGAAGCCGTCTGCTGTGTTTGGAATTCATTTTTCAATGTCTTCTGTTTAGGGTCCCCAGAATCCCACTGGCTCCAAATGCTTCCTCTCTACTTTATTCCAATGATATAAGGAATGCATGTTTCGTATGCAGTAGAATGTTCTTTGGGAACATTTTAATGCGTATCCTTAGTGTCTCTAGTAACTTTTTACTGGCCCGTATGTCCAGTTGCACAGCTGTATTTGATAATATAGCACAGCAAGTGTTATCGGGGTAACAAAATCTCAAGGAAAATAGTGTCTTTGGGAAATAAAGTAGAAAGAGACAGCCATGTGATGATATAGTGCAGCGCACTCTACCAAAGCCACAAAGAACGTCAACATTGTCTGTCGCTTACGGGGTAAGTCTCAAATAGGGACATTGAATGGGAAAATCATAACGAGGCTATCAAGCCTAGTAGACATCACTTGGATCGATTTTCGATCCCAGGCTGCAACATTCACCAGCAGAAACAAATCGCTTTTACATTTTACTATATAATCGTATTCAAATACAGCGTTTCAAATATTTTATCATTGCTATCACTATTAATATACAATTTTTGTCAAGAAGTCAGGAACAAATTTTAAGTGTGCTCAAGAGGCAATTTTGTTAATTAAAAAGTATTAGATATATAAAATACAAATGTCAACTTTTCGTTTCTTAAACATGTCAGTAACAAAAGATTATTTTTCCTTCTATATAGGTTGATAACAGTTAAAACTCAGAAGAAAAAAACCATGCAAGTTGTACTCCATCCACAGAATAGAATTCCAGAATAAAAAAATTCTGAGATGTCACGAATTTTGTTGTTCACTAGCTCATAGATTCTTGACTCAAAAGATAAAGTCAGTCTAGTACCCAGCTAGTCTAGAGGTAGAAAATGCGAGGAGAGGTGGGTACAGGAAAATCGCTAGGTCGTGAAATACTTGCTTCAGTCTATCATGGCTGGAAACAACGACAAATCCACTAATGTTAAGGGGTGCTCTGTAAGCAAACTGCATTGGAAAACTCACCGTGAAGCTCTGAAACATCAAAGAGGGAAAGGAAAGCACGTCAGAACCCCAATTATGAAAGTAGAAATAGTGTACCTCGCTTCAAGTGGGACTGGGTCCTTGAATTAATCAAAATGAAAGTCGAAGCATATTATAGAAGATATAAAAAAAGAAAAGAAGATAAACGACAGTTAGAGGAAAGAAGGAAAATGCCTAGAAAAGGGTAAAAAGATTTACGATAGATATAAGGAAGTCGAGATAAGTTAAACTTGAAATTGCCTTCAGGTTTCTGGAAATTGTCGGTTGCATCCAGTAGGAGTATTTCTTCGTCATTCACTTATTGAATGACTGTAGGATATTCCTGTTTCAATGTGGAGTACAATTACCCTGATCGAGTATAAGGGTACTAATTTCTAAAATAATTAAAAAAACCAACAAAAACCAAACGAAAATCAGCTTACCAAAAGTGTTGGATATGTCACGAATTTTGTTGTTCACTAGCTCATAGATACTTGACTCAAAAGATAAAGGGACTATGGTTACTAAATATGGTGGTAAAACACTCTGAGCTTGGANTTTATTCATTTATAAAATATAAATGAATACTTTATTCGCTTGAGTGTTCCATAATATGCAGTAATCTTTAAAATACACGAAATGTTGTAGTAATTCATTGCAGTTTGAAGATTGTTAAGAAAACATGAAACTAGTAGTAACTGCTAAATTTGTCTAGTTATTTTGTATGCTATACTGGATATATATATATATATATTTGTCACGTGGCCGTAGAACTTGATGGTCTTTGCAAAAATTGTTAAAAGTAGTGAAAACAGGTAAAACAGAACTATCACTACGTATCTTTAGATCTGTACTGTGATCTGTACAACAACAGGGAACGAAAAATAGGTAGGTTCTTATTTTCTCTTCATGCAAAAAAGAAGTCCTTATTTGGTGACGTGTTATGTGCCCCTGTGGAATTCTGACCAAAGAAGGCTTTTTAGGTCAACAGCAGGTTATTTTGATAGGTAATCACCGAGAATAAAAAACAATGACGTTCTCTAGGTCTTTTTATTGAAAGCAATAAGAGAAATAAACAATAAATCAGAACCAAAATTGTCTGTGGGAATATTTTATATTCGGAACGGTAAGAAGACAACACACATGAAAGTAAATAGGTTCAACACTGTAAAAGCAAAACTTTCTTTGATATTTGAAACAAAAAATAAACATCATTACAGTTAATACTCTGAAAAACAACGAATTCGCTGGTATTCAGGATTTACATTCATGACGAAAGAGCCTTCTCACAAGTTTCACATAATTTTTTTAATCTGGGTGGGGGAAGGGGGAATTTGTAGGTCCCAGAGTAATAAATACGTGCACTTGACTTGAATCGAGAGTAAGTTGCGTGTGCACAAACGTGGCCTGATTTCCTCTGACTACAATTGTTTCAAACTACAGTTTATTTGTAGCAGGTTAAAACGTGACTGCATTTGGTTCATTTACAGGGTCAAATGTATGTACAAACATGGATAAAAATCAGCTACAATGTGTAGATAGATACATATCTATATATATAATGCAATGCTCACTGCGCATGCGTGGTTTGAGCACTCTGACAGGATCCCACAATAACTCTTTAAGCTGTGTTTGCTCCGGCAACATGGCCAGAAAGTTATGTTTCAGAGGTTCTGTGCTGCACTGATGAGCCCACAAAGGGCGAAACGGTACTGTCTGCAGATTGAGTATATTGAGTACATATATATATATATATATGTATGCATGTATGTATGTATGCATGTATGTATGTATGTATGTACGTATGTATGTATGTACGTATGTATGTATGTACGTATGTATGTACGTATGTATGCATGTATGTATGCATGTATGTATGCATGCATGTATGTATGAATATATGTATGTACGTATGTATATGATATGAGAATATGTACATACTGTTTACATTAATTCTTTCAGAAAGCATGAAAAGAGGATAAACTTATTGACTAAGAAAAATAGCTCCGATAAATATATCACTCTCAGTGAGGCCACACCCAGAATAAGTTCTCTGCCTGACTTAGACAAATTTTTACCGCTAGCAATCCACTAGATACGAATACGAACGGAGTAAAAAGATTGTTATTTTGTTAATTTCAATTATAGAGCATCAATAATGACAGGGTTCCCTATGTCTTACCAGAATCTAGTTCCACACTTAACTTGTAGTCAAGAAATTTTAAAAATCGCAATTAAAATAGCATTGTTTGACTGCCAGTTATTTCCATAAAATTTGTCAGGCCAGAAGAAGAAGACAACAAATTTTAAATGTAAAAAATAGATTTTAAGGAATCTCTAAATGATAAAAAAAGCCCCTAAACGAAATGATTTGCTTGTGAACCTTAAAAAGAATAAAACAAGGAGCTTCACAAGTTGCTAAAAATGAGAAAAGAAATACCCCTTTATGAATTACATGGTCTTTTCTTCATGAAAAGTAAATCAAAATTGGCCCTCTTGTCTAACCATCTAAATAGCTATCAAACGAAGAATGTAAACTAAACTCCATTAAAAAAATAATCTCCTAAGGTTATACAAGGGGGACAGCAGAACGCTACTTGATGCTAAATTAATTACGTCCTGAAATTGGGGCCAAGATTGGCAATAATTGTAACAAGATCACCTAATCTATTTCTGTAAAATTCAACGCTGTTTTAAATCAGTTAAATTCCTGTGTGTCTCCTGTTGACTAATTCGTCTCATCTCATTTGCGTAAAAAATGCCAAATTATTATGACATCAAATTACTGGGTGCAGTTTATTTCCCAAAGCCAGAACGACTCATCTCACGCAATGTAAGGTTGAATTTGCAGAACTCACAGTGACAGTGGTTAGTGGGAAGACTATCCCCAACGTTTCTCATGAAAAATTGTCAAGAAAAATTGATTTGTTGTGATAAATAACATCCTAGAAGATATAATAACATTGGAGTTGGGTACCTCAGCTAGCGACAAAGATTTAGTAAGATTTAAGAATATTAGGATGAACTTAACTCAAGCCTATGTTTGAAACCAAAATTCATTTGGTCAAACGTTACATAAAGTTAATCTTACTCAATATGGAATAAAAAACACCAAAAGAAATCACGATAATGGACTGATTATTGCTATCATATGTTTTTCGAAAGTGTTGAAAATTGAAATTTTTAGTTTTGTTGCTTAAGTAGGAAAGAAAGAAAATACTGAAATAAAAATTATTTGTTTGAGGTAAACTGGATAAAAAAAAGAAGCGTATTGTTATATTTATCATTCAATCCTTGAAAGGGTGAAAAACAAAAGCGCCCATCTGGTCTTTAACATTAACAAACACTATTATCGCACAAGCCCAAGCAGTTGTGCTCGAATCAGATTACCAAGCAAGATGTCCCTAGTTCGAGATTCAGCGTGGTACCTGGAAGAATTGCACCAAGTTCGTTCATCCATTAAAACTGACAGACTTTTTATGTTTCCAAAATGAGAATTTGAAAGAGGAAATCAATGATTAAAATTACTTAGGATATAATAAAAAATAGAACCTTCACCGAAGTGGGTTCTAGCCTGTCTAGCATGAATAAAGTTAAAAGAAATAAAACAAATAAATGAGAAACCGAAAACCAAAGAAATTTTAAAGATTTTTCACTGAAATTCTACTGTCTTTCAAGGATAAGATCACGTGATCGCCTTTAATGCGATCTTCACTGCCGAAGTTTTGCAACAACAAGCCAATTATTACATACTACATTTATTAGTAGTGATGGCCGTTCATACTTTACTCGTGTGTGATTGCTTGTTTGTAACTAAATTTGTACAAAAATGGACAGAATTTGTTAGTTTATGCTATTAGGTATACTCCCTGCCTCACCCAAAACTTGAATTGTATCTATGAAACTTTAAAAAAACCCAGTTAATAAGGCGCTCCATAAGATTGAATCGTAATTTACAGGATAAATAGCTGATAGCAAATACCATTTGACTTACAAGATTTCTAATTCTCAATTTACTGTATAATAAATATCCTCGTACTCGTAATGAGGGTAAAACTACAGGGCTCAATATAGTATTGTTTTTCCTCAGTAAGCAAAACCATTCACGTAATAAAAAAGAAAAAGAAAATCGGTCGTTGCCACGTTTAGATAATTATTTTCAAACCTGACTTCAATTAATTACATACAATGACGGGTCCACAGGAAAATATTGTTCTGGCTTTCCTCATTTAATAAGGGCTTTGAAATCCTTATTATCACTATACTTTCGTGTGTTAGCTTAGTGCTGTTTCGCTTAGATACAGTTAACTTGCTCAGTCATCTTATTTTCCTGTAGGCAGGTACTGTATTTTGATATATTGAAGCCCAATTTTAAAATTGTATCTTTTTAGGAGCATTGACGATATTTTCCAAAAAAGGAGGGTAAAGTCATACATGTTCCTGGTGGATTTTCCCTTGGTTACAAAGGAAATATTTTGATTCCTTTCTCGTTCGGTGGCCCCAATTGCAGCCACTCTCAGCTCAAGAAAGGCTTTCCTTAAAAATAGCAATTATTTACAATTTTATTATTTTCTATTTACATCTTTTTATATATTGTGGAAGGATATAATGAATATTGTCACTGTTTCTCTGCTGCTTGCTCTTTTACTTTTGCCCAGGCCAAATCGCGTAATATAGTGACTGCCTCGCGTAAATCCTTTGACATTTCAGAGACCTATTGCAGAATAGAAACACTGTGTTAATTTTACCAATAGAATATGTTTACTGAATATCCTTAATTAAATGTTTATAGGATACTGTAGTCTACTAAAATTATTTGGCTTTCTCAGAGTAACAATGTCAGTAGAAAAAACCGCTATACAATAATAAAATTATGGTTACGATAATTGTTGCTAGGTGAGCAAAGCGAAGGTGATCACACTATATTTTTGACTTTTACTGATCTACTGTCCCCAAAGAAGCAGAATATGCAACGGAATTTATTTTTGAAAAGACCGCCCTTTCGTGGTGGTATATAAAAGAAAAGAAATAAAGAGATGCTGGACAGTATAAAACTATAAAGCTATAACAGTTAATTTTCTGACACTTAACTAAATAATTCGAAGACAGATAAAAATAGCAGGATGAAAAGGGATTTGCCGGGGTCGGGAGGTGATTAAAAACAAGCAAGGAAAAGGCATAAAAATGGTCAAAATGACAATAGTTAAAATGAAATTTTAATATTGTGTAAGGAAAAGATATATCGATGAATAGATCATATGATCTAAGTATGGGCGTCCATTCCTCAAGAGCTGAGAGGAGGGCGAACGTTGCGGTCGAGCGAAGTACTACCACTCGAACTCTCTTTTTTATGCAAACATTTTTTGGGTAGGACTGTGTTCGTTCTGTCTCTGTCTATCCGTCTCTGTCTGCCTCAGTTTGTCTGCCTGTCTGTCTGTTTTTCTTTCCCCATACATAATCCCAAGAATAGTACTGACATCTTTAAGCTGTTTGCAATGGATGTTTTGTTTGTTTATCCCCCTTTCAATAGTTCATTAGTCACATAATCTGAGAACAAGGAATAAAGTTAGATGGGAGGTTTCAGAGGAACAGTGTGACTTTATGGGTGATAGGGGGACTCGAAATGCTATTTTTGTAATGAGATTAATGACTGAAAGCGGAATTGAAATGCAGAAAGATTTATTCCTTTGTTTTATTGATTATACAAAGGCCTTTGATAAAGTAAGTCACAGAAACTTAATGCTGATGCTGAATGATTTAGATATGGATGGAAAGGACATAAAGTTGATACAAGCCCTGTACTGGCGGCAACAGGTAGCAATAAAGATAGGCAGTGATTTAAGTAGCCATATTGAAATCAAGCGTGGAGTTAGACAAGGTTGTGTACCATCCCCGGATCTGTTTTTGTTATAAAGTGAAATTGCTATGAGCGAAGTAAGAGACATAGAAGGTATTAAAGTAAATGGGGTGAAAATGAATAATATCAGGTATGCAGATGATACAGGGCTCATACCGGATTCAGAAAGCAAACTAAAGGATATTGTGGATAAAATTGTGACTGAAAGTGAGAAGTTGGAATTATCATTGCATGTTAAGAAAACCTTTTGCATGGTTATATCGAAGAGGAAAGAGTCTCCTAAGTGCCAGTTAATAGTAAATGGGCAAGCGATAAAACAAGTAAAACAGTTTAGTTACTCAGGTAGTATTTTTACAAGCGATGGTAGATGTTACACCGAAATAAAAAGAAGAATCGGCATAGCAAAGAAAGCTTTCAAAGATCTAGCAAATATTTTGACAAACAGAAAGATCAAGTTGGATACAAGAACAAGAATATTAAAATCTTATGTATGGTCAATTCTTTTATACGGTTGTGAAACATGGGCAGTAAGCAGGAATATGGAGAAAAAAATACAATCTTTAGAATTATGATTTTCAGGCATATGCTAAGAGTTTCGTGGTTAGATAGGTAAAGCAATGAAATTGTTTTAGACAAGGCTGGAGCACATAGAAGTCTAATCAACGTTATTACAAAGTGGTAAATGTCTTTTTTTGATTATATATGTAGAAAAGAAAAGCTTGAAAATTGAGTTAGCACAGGAAAGATTGAGGGAAAAAGAGCTCGTGGCAGACAGCGACAAGGCTGTATGGCTAGCATGAGGAGAATAATTGGTCAATCTTGGCCAGGAAGTGAAATCATCCAACATACAAAGGACAGAGACATTTGGGGGCCATGATCGTCCACATCGATGGACTGGACACGTAGATAGATGTATAGATAGATAGATAGATAGATAGATAGATAGATAGATGGATAGATAGTAACATGATCAATCCAAAGTAACCACAGCATTCTGTACAAAATTCTGTACTAAAATTACATTTCAGTTCGCTTTACTTTCTTAATTTCTTTTGAAATAGATTAATACTCACTACCTCTCTGCGTTATCCGAATTAACAAAGCCAAAAAAATATGAGGCCAAATTTCTTGCTGATAGCAGAAAGGAGCAATAGGAAACAAAGAACTCTAAGTTAGCTAAAGAGAATCTTTCCACACAATTGAAGGAGCAGAGCCTACGGAAAAGTGCATATTAAGAAAGCAACCAAGATAAAAATTAACTATTTCAGTAATAGGCAGTTGGACTAAAGTCTGCATATTTAATCACTTTTATGCCAGTTAGAAATTGCCATGTATAATTTCAAATAGTTTCCTAGAGAGAATATGTATTATTTCGTACTCGACAATTTCTAATTCGATAATTTATTCGCTAGTTAGAATAGCGAAGTACAAAGTAAGCTTTTCCTTGAAACATCCTACGAAATTAGAAGTTCAGTTTTTTTAAATTCGTTCCTTGCAATTCAGACATAAAATAAAGTCGTTAATGTAACACTTACTTCCCGGTCAATTTGATCCACTTTTCTGTGTAATTTTTTTTCCCGAACCGAAAATTGACCTAAAGAGAGCGGAAAATATCTGTGATCTCCCAATTTAACAAAATAAAAATCATTAATAGGAAATATGTTTGTTTTTCTCATACGTAGTGGATGATCCTTAAACGCCATGATGAAATTCATTAATGTCACCTGAATTCCAGATATTAACCTTTATCATAATAATTATATTTTGTACCATGATGCAACAGAAAGGTCAATATCCGTATTGTTTATCCTTCAGTAAAATTATTAACTGTATATGCAAATAGCATCAGTAACAATATGTCATACCCTGATACGATTCTTTTTCTTAAAATGTCATAGTGCTTCCCTAGGAGGGGCGTGAATTCCGTAGTCTCACCTCCATGCGACGTTAATGTGGGTGTTTCTTTTGAGTCATGCTGCAAGGTGAACGCAATGTAGTAGTGAGAAAAGTCACAAGTATGCGTATGACCAGTAAAACTAATTCTTGACACTGAAGAAGAGCCACAGGCTAGACTGTTGCCACTGGGGTGCCGTAAAACCACACAGGAGAAGTAAAACTCTGATTCCACAGCCAGGCAGATGGAGCTCGTGAGGTTTTGTCGCAATGCAATCGTCCGAGGGAAGAAATACCAACAAAAAATAGAACACCCTCAGGGCTTGAACACTGGAAATTAGACCAATCACTCCATTTCGGAAAAAACTTTCGATTAGAAAAACTGCAAACACTGAAACGTATCTACAACGTCAGTTGTTTCTAAATTGGAAATGAAAAAAAGCATGGGGTGCTTGAGTGAAAACCACAAGGAACCTCAAGATCCGATTTCACTACTTCTGAAACCAAGGACCAAATTTTCAATCGGTAACTGGAATGTAAAAACCATGAACTACCCTGGGAGAGCCGCATAGATTGCTAGGGAGATGCAGAAAGTCCAGATTGAGATACAAGGCTTCAGTGAGAGCAGATGGACTGGTTCTAGCAAGACCAAGCTCGGTACCGTTGAAAATATCCTGTATTCAGGCAAAATTGATAATGCTCACATTCTTGGAGTCGCCATTGTAATGTCAAGACGTCCAGCTGCATCACTAATCGACTGGTCGCCAGTTTTTCATATTTGCAATAAGATATAATATAGTCCTTTTTGACCAGGTATTGGCGTTAGTTTCCTTGCAATAAGCAGGTACTTACGGAGGGGACAACGAGAAGGTTGTCAATTTCCCCTCAAAAACATGCGCCCTGACCTATGGATGAAATTGGTGTGGAATACACATTGGAGTGATTCCGAGTCAATGCTCCACGAATATATTCCGACACCTTCAGAAAAACCTGCAGACTACGACCTAAATCGAAGCCACTGAGTCTTCCTAAACCAAATTCTCTCTGTCTATGGCCGACATGCCAGTTACATGGATAACATTGGTCTGAGTGCTAACCCAAACTGTGTATGCGGTGACTTGTAAACACCCCTACATCTTCTAAATTGCTGTACGATAGGCATCAGAGGTAATATTAGCACTGTTGCTGACGAATTTCAAAATTGGCTGAACCATAACAAGCTACCAGATATTTAATTTTCATACTTTTTCCATAGTTTCATGTTAGTTCATACGAATATATAAATATGGTCGCAAGTCAACGCGAGGATCATAAAAGAAAGATTTTACTCCAGCCATATCAAGCTGACTGTCATTTATACATACTCACCAGCCTAGAAAGCTGACGAAATCGACAAAAACAACTTCAATGAAGCGCTTACTGACAAAGTGGAGCAAATGCATAGACACGATATGCTAGTCGTAACAGATGATTTTAATGCAAAGGCTGGCTGCGATGCAGAGCCACACGACGAGGCGAAGGGCAGCCACGGTTTAGGAGAACGGAAAGAGAACGATGAGACGCTCTGTACATTCTGCTCCCTGAATGAGCTAGTTATCACAGAAACACTCTTCTCACAAAGAATGATGAAAAAGCAGACATTGGCCTCCCCAGGCGGAAACATAAGGAACCAGAACAACCACATGCTCATCAGAAGAAAGTTCAGGTCGTCGGTCTTACACACCAGAGTGTATGGAGGTGCAGATATAGGTAGCAAACATTACCTGGTGAAACCATTATCGAACTGACACTGAAGAGGGAAGCAAAGATCGAGCAACACTGAACAAGGTATGACACTGACAATCTGAAGAGGGAGGAAATTAAGAGACGCGTTTGCTTTAAACTATGCAACAAATAGCAAATACTTGAATTGGAAGCACTAGAATCACATGAAGGCAATATAGTATCAGACCCTGAATCCTGGGATGGTAAAAGCAAACAGTGACTGTGGAAATTCCTTCCTTCATCTACAAATGATGCCTGCAACAAATTTGAGTAAGATATTTTAAGTTTTAAGTGTCACTGTAAGGCCAGGTACTTGGGCCTGACATCCTTGAACTTTATCGTAGAATAAAACAATATGTACCTAGTATTTATACATATACTGCGTCAAACGAGTTCAACCAAGAAATTAAGAGTAAACGCAACATTGATACTTGTGATTCAGCGATAACATAGCGTCTACTGTTAAACGGTAAATGCACCGAAAATCTCGAAACGAAATAGCTCAAAGTAATTGACAGATTTAGGTCTGGTTTCCATTTGGGAATATTAGAGTCAATTCATATTCTATCATCACCTATCATCACCTCTTCTTTCTAGGAAAAACGAATTTATGTATAGTCTTAAATTGTTGTATACAGCAAGTCACAAAATGTGAAGGGTTGTCAACAATTCTTTTTGTTTTCTTCAGCCAATCACAAAAACCCAATCACAAAAAGTGGCGGAATTTTTTGACCATCTCTTTGTTTTCAAAATTGATAAAAGCCCATTAGACTTCAGAGTCGTTATTTTGGCATCCATATCCAGTTGAGTGCTAGTGAAATAGCTAGCTACAAATCGATCATGGTTTTAGCTTTAATATTTATACATTATAATGCATATAGATGTATATAAATGAGTAAAAAATTGAAGTAACGAATGGATAATACAAGGCATGAATAAAAGGAGAATAATTATACTTATTTATTTCTGTCATAATAGAAATAAAATGAATTTCAAAATCCATTGATAAATAGAGATAAAATGTCAGTGAAAAATAAGCGCGTTTCTTAGGAGCAAATAATTATCATGAATAATTTATCAATAGTTGATATTGTTACTGTACAGGACCAGCCCTTTTCTTGAGTTTGTATAGACCCTTGAAATGTTTTTCTATCTCACATGTTGAATCATTCAAATATTATCTTATACTTAGAACACAGCATCGGTGTGAAATATTTTCAGAATTACCAACTAAAGAAACAGAAAAGAATCTCCCTAATTCAATCATGAATTACTAATACACAATGTCTCAATACTAAATCAATTGGCAATATGTTGACTATGAGAATATCTCATCATTAGAGTGTTACTTGGTATCTGTCGACATCCTACTGATATATCACTAATATAAGTCTTACTCTTATTATTATTATCATCAAAATAGAAAATTGCACCAAGAAATTGTGCAAATGCTTTACTAATATTATTATTTACCTTGAGCTTCAGCAAGGTTATCAAATCTACAATCAAAATAACGAAAAGAAGAGTAGAATAAATTTACTTCCAATTTTTCAATGACTTTTTCTTTCTCTTTCTTTTTCTTTCTCTTTCTTTTTCTTTCTCTTTCTTTTTCTTTCTCTTTCTTTTTTCTTTCTCTTTCTTTTTCTTTTTCTTTCTTTTTCTTTTTCTTTCTTTTTCTTTCTCTTTCTTTTTCTTTCTCTCTCTTTTTCTTTCTCTTTCTTTTTCTTTCTCTCTCTTTTTCTTTCTCTTTCTTTTTCTTTTCCTTTCAATGACTTTTTCTTTCAATGACCTTTTCTATCACAAAATATTTGACAATATTGTTGATCATTTTTCTGCCTTTAAAAACTAACGCAGAAGAGAATGCTTGAAAATTAAAAAAATACAAAAAAATTCTTTTGAAGGGGCAAAACAAGTCAGTCTAGTACCCAGCTAGTCTAGAGGTAGAAAATGCGAGGAGAGGTGGGTACAGGTAAATCGCTAGGTCGTGAAATACTTGCTTCAGTCTATCATGGCTGGAAACAACGACAAATCCACTAATGTTAAGGGGTGCTCTGTAAGCAAACTGCATTGGAAAACTCACCTTGAAGCTCTGAAACATCAAAGAGGGAAAGGAAAGCACGTCAGAACCCTAATTATGAAAGTAGAAATAGTGTACCTCGCTTCAAGTGGGACTGGGTCCTTGAATTAATCAAAATGAAAGTCGAAGCATATTATAGAAGATATAAAAAAAGAAAAGAAGATAAACGACAGTTAGAGGAAAGAAGGAAAATGCCTAGAAAGGGGTAAAAAGATTTACGATAGATATAAGGAAGACGAGATAAGTTAAACTTAAAATTGCCTTCAGGTTTCTGGAAATTGTCGGTTGCATCCAGTAGGAGTATTTCTTCGTCATTCACTTATTGAATGACTGTAGGATATTCCTGTTTCAATGTGGAGTACAATTACCCTGATCGAGTATAAGGGTACTAATTTCTAAAATAATTAAAAAACCCAACAAAAACCAAACGAAAATCAGCTTACCAAAAGCGTTGGAGCTGAGTTTCAATCTGAGCACTAATCATTTCAAATGGCCAAATCTAGTTTGATAATATACGGAAGTTTTTCTTCTTTCAGATGACGATGTAGAGATAGCTGCAATGAATTAGTAAGAAAAAGGATTGACGATATTTTCTGTACATAAAATTAGAATCTATGTCTTTTTCATACATTACCTATTTTCTAAATGCTTTAATTTGGTAAACATTTCTAGTTGTCCAGCGGCAAATGTATCTAAGATATCTTTTTCATCGTAAGGCCGTCTTGCTTTCTAAAACAAAATATATTAAAAATTGCATTTAATTCTTGATAATCTAAAAGTAAAAAATACAAACATTGACAAGAGTGAATATTGTCACATTTAGAAATATCTAATGACGGATTAAAATAAATACCTTAAAATAAATACCTTAAAATAAATACCTTAAAATAAATACCTTAAAATAAATACCTTAAAATAAATACCTTAAAATAAATACCTTAAAATAAATACCTTAAAATAAATACCTTAAAATAAATACCTTCAAATAAATACCTTCAAATAAATACCTTCAAATAAATACCTTCAAATAAATACCTTCAAATAAATACCTTCAAATAAATACCTTAAAATAAATACCTTCAAATAAATACCTTCAAATAAATACCTTCAAATAAATATCTTAAAATAAATACCTTGAAATAAAAACCTTAAAATAAATACCTTCAAATAAATACCTTGAAATAAATACCATAAAATAAATACCTTAAAATTTTTGACCGCAACATTAAATCGCAGTCTTCGTATAAACCCAGTTGCAATTTTCTCAGCTATTGATAATCTAAAAAATAATTAACCATTACATGTCATTAAAAGCTGATGAATTATAATTAATATTTCCTCTATTCTTATTGTCCTATATAAATGAATAATACTATGAGCAGAAAGCATTTCTAGATAGACTGTGCTCTTCGAAATGGCAGTAAAAGTGACGTTTTGTGCATAAAAGATCAATCGTCAGCCCTTCTTTCAAATAAGGTGTCAACACAACAGAACAGAAGGAAAAGTTCATTTTTTGTATGCAATAAACATCGTAGCATTTAAATCAATCAAACCAACAATGCATTTAGCATTTCATTGATAATATATTTGGAGAAAAATTTTCTCATCATCAGATCTAAAAGAATTTAAAAACACATTTTAGTTGTAACATTTTATCCTGTTTTTTTATTTTTTTATATTTTTTTTTTAGATCTGATGATGAGAAAATCTTTCTCGAAATATATTATCAATGAAATGATAAATACGTTGTTACTTAATTTTTTATATAACATGGCAACCAAACAGAGATTGATTACATATCGTTAATTTCAATGATTAATTATCCAAAGCAACTGAATCCTATACAAATTGGTTTTAACTACAGAAAGAATGTTCAGGGAATAGAATATTCATTCTGTATTACGTGATCAAGCAATTAGAAAAATTCATTACAAAAGAAAGATGATACAATCAATATACAAAAAATCAATTTTTAAACTTTTATGAAAGAAACCTTAGGGCAACTTATGGTCATCAATGTTTTCCAGTTTGTGGTGAGAAAAAATTGACAGTGTTTATTAATTGTTTACTGGATTAACTTTAAAAAATTTGTTGTTTAATTTTACAATTTAATTATATTTTGATCTGTTTGATGATTAAATTGTTTTTAGATCTACGTGAATCTACTTAGATCCATTTAGATCTACGTGGATCTACGTAGATCCATTTAGATTTACGTGGATCTACGTAGATCCATTTAGATCAACGTAAATTATTTGAAACAAGATGTATTTATTTTAATTTGGTACCATCTGATTTACCCTATTTGTATCAAAGTAGGAGAAAACAACAATTTAAGTGGCTTTTTGTGTTAAGACATATCCATATATAAGCATGTATATACACGTAATTACATGTATATACATATATCTATATAT
>RDPX01000029.1:3323737-3335956 GCA_003991215.1 Morbakka virulenta | reverse complement strand
CCAAAGTACTTTCCTTTTAAAATGGCTCCATTTGCTTTTGAAGAAACTAGTCCGCCCCATCTTGCCTCTTTTCTCTCCTTTCCACCCCTTTCTACCCATTGGTTCCTCCGTGAGACTGCCATTCTTGGAACGTTCAACATTTTCACTTGCCTCCGGCCTAGAAACTTCCCCAGTTTTGATAAGAACTCTTTTTTGCGGGTCGTCAGAGACCCTCCGACTCTCAGGTTCCCCTTAAGTCGGTTTTTTCTTCAGAAAACTCATTGAAACAATACAAGAATTCGCAAACACTAACTCAGAAATACTTCCGGACTGTCTATATTCGGTTCACCTCTCAACAAAGAGAGGTTATCCAGGGGCACGAACTCCCAAAGTAATAATAATAATAATAATAATAATAATAATAATGATAAAAATAATAAAAATAAAAATAAAATACCAAACTTCTTGTCTAATGCTGCCTTTCCTTTTTTATCTTACTCTCACTTCTCTCTAAAACCAAGTAATTTTTAATCTACAATATACCCCATCTTGGTTTGTAAATTGCTTAATGTTTCAAGAGCCAAAAGATGACGAAACAGAAGAACTGAACAACTACTGACCCATTACGTGTCTGTCAAATATCTATAAAATCCCCATATCTATTCTTATTGAACACACTTACTATGTCTTACTACAAATGAAATTGTACATAATTAGCAAAAGTGTTGTGAAAGGAATTCATAAGGGTTTAACGATGTACTTTTAAAAAATTAAATAATCTCAAAGGATTGTTACAAGAGGTATAAAAATTTGTCCATTGCTCCGACTTAGTATAAGAACGCTTTCAGTAGCATTATACATAGCTGGTTTAAGAAATGCTTCGAAATCTATAAAATCTCACCAGTCAGTCGAAAATTATTGTCACACAGCATGAAAAACTGTAAACAACTTTGCTTTTTCATACTGAAAATGATAAAGTTATTCCAGGTGATATTAACATATACTGTGATATATTTCAAGGCGATTCTCGTCACCCATATTATTCTGCATTGTTTTGTTTCCTCTTAGCAAGCAACTGAATGAAAGTGGAAGTGGTTATCAGGTGTTTGACAAACTATCAACCATTTATTATACATATATGATTTTTGAGTGACCGAAGTCAACGAGTTGGCTACAATGATGGCTGACCTCGATGTTTGGAGGCAACATGTCGGATTTCGTCTACTGATGATATAAGAAGGTAGGCAAGATGATTCAAAGTTATTTGGTAAAAATCAGACACAACTTTAGGTCCTACTCTCTATTGTTTCGCAAGTAAGTGATAATGTATAAATGGAGTTTGGGCTGAACAAAAAGGCGCCAAAGCTACTTTCATCTGATAGAAGCTCCTAAAAACGTCTTACATAACAAAAAATTATAAAACCATCATTAAAAAGTTAGACCCAGAGAAAACGTATAGGTATTAGGGCGTATTAGAGGGTAATGGAGTCCATCACTCTGCGGTGAGAGTTGAAACACGAAAAAATGTCTATGGAAGCGTTAGAGCAATCATAAAAAGTGAACTTGATTTAAGGCATAGAATAAATCCAACGGATTCCTTGGCTTTACCAGTAGTTACATATAGCTTTAATCTTGTCAACTGGTCAACAGCAGAAATCAAGAAACTGGATGTCAAAATCCGAGAACTCTAAAACTATGTATAGAATCCTTCACCCTGAAGCGAATGTTGATTGTTTGTATCCATCCAGGAAAGAAGGAGGGAGGAGTATTGTGCAACCTGTCACTCATAATCAGGTATTGGAATCGATATGTGTCTTGAAAACACTAATGCTTTAAAGATGAGCAAAAAAGCCCAACTTTATTCTATTCCCAGAGATGCTTCTAAATTTAAGAAAAGTCTGGAAATTATTTCTTATAATAGTCTGCTAACTGTAACTGAATCTGTAGAGAAAAATCCAGCTTTACAGGCAAAAGAGGTAAATAATCTTGCAAAGTTATGTTGGTCTTAAACATCCAACTGAACGATGGGAGAAACAAGGCCTTTCATATTAAATATCCCATTGGACCTAATGATAAAGATGTATATAAATTTGCGACTCATCTTTAGTTAGCTTCTTCAGGTCTCAAAAGTGAAATTGAAAAATGGTGTGAAGTCCATTATGTTAAGTTTGTGACCAGCATAATGAAATTATCGACCATCCAGTTTCTGTATGCCCCATTCGAGCACCAAATGAGTATAAAAATCGGCATGATAGAGTTGGCCAATAAATGGTGTTTACAAAATGCAACCTTCCTTATGAAAATAATGGGTGGTAAAATAAATTATCAAAAGTTGTGGAAAATAAAAATATTACTATTCTCATATACATACAGACCGAATGATATCGGCAAACTGAACAGATATTGTCATCAAAAACCACTCTGAAAAAACTTGTCTTTTGATTGATATGGCAATACCAGCACAAAATAAATAAAGTAAATAATAGAAATAAATAGAATAAATACAAGGGTCTTTAAATTAATATAACAAAAATGTGGCACTTAAAAACCATCACATTAACTGTGGTTTTTGGGGAATTAAGTAAGAGATCTAGGAATTCTAAAATATATGTAATATCCTTTTTCAATTTTTAAATGATATTTGTTGTTGTACACTACAGTATTTTGATTTTTAGTATTCTATCTTCTCATTAAATTTGACTACAAATGGATTGGCCTAACCCTAACTTGATCTTTTACTCCACCTCTAACAACTCCTTGTAAAAAATCAGATAAAACGTAAACTTGCTGGCTGCTTTTCTACGATACATGCATTTGATAAAGTTATCGAGTGTTTTCTAATCTATTTCTCAAAAATGTAATTACTTTCACAGAAAATTAAGTTTTCCTAAGAATTTTTCAGGACTCCTACCTCATCTTTGATTTCTTGCAAAAATCCCAGTATAATCTACTGACTAGTATTCTAGTGGTTGCACGAAAATCTTGGTTTTCTATATTCAACAGAAAAGAGTGCTGTTGATAACATTTTCAGGCTGATATTGGTTTCTCTTGTAAACGTAAAACACCGATGTTGATATTTCTGTTGATATTTCAGATGGAAAAAAGGGCGAGTTCACAATGAAGCAGTAAGCTATAATGTAGGTAAATTCGTAATATTTTCCAATGGAATAGNCAGCTTTACAGGCAAAAGAGGTAAATAATCTTGCAAAGTTATGTTGGTCTTAAACATCCAACTGAACGATGGGAGAAACAAGGCCTTTCATATTAAATATCCCATTGAAGCTAATGATAAAGATGTATATAAATTTGCGACTCATCTTTAGTTAGCTTCTTCAGGTCTCAAAAGTGAAATTGAAAAATGGTGTGAAGTCCATTATGTTAAGTTTGTGACCAGCATAATGAAATTATCGACCATCCAGTTTCTGTATGCCCCATTCGAGCACCAAATGAGTATAAAAATCGGCATGATAGAGTTGGCCAATAAATGGTGTTTACAAAATGCAACCTTCCTTATGAAAATAATGGGTGGTAAAATAAATTATCAAAAGTTGTGGAAAATAAAAATATTACTATTCTCATATACATACTTCTTCTTCTCATTAAATTTGACTTCAAATGGATGGGCCTAACCCTAACTTGATCTTTTACTCCACCTCTAACAACTCCTTGTAAAAAATCAGATAAAGCGTAAACTTGCTGGCTGCTTTTCTACGATACATGCATTTGATAAAGTTATCGAGTGTTTTCTAATCTATTTCTCAAAAATGTAATTACTTTCACAGAAAATTAAGTTTTCCTAAGAATTTTTCAGGACTCCTACCTCATCTTTGATTTCTTGCAAAAATCCCAGTATAATCTACTGACTAGTATTCTAGTGGTTGCACGAAAATCTTGGTTTTCTATATTCAACAGAAAAGAGTGCTGTTGATAACATTTTCAGGCTGATATTGGTTTCTCTTGTAAACGTAAAACACCGATGTTGATATTTCTGTTGATATTTCAGATGGAAAAAAGGGCGAGTTCACAATGAAGCAGTAAGCTATAATGTAGGTAAATTCGTAATATTTTCCAATGGAATAGAACGGAGCATGACAACACGCACATTTCTGTAAAAACACGATTAGCAATCGTTTAATTAAGTTTAAAGTCGTTTTACTGTAAGTTATCTGGACCATATGGTTACATTAAGAAGGTATAAATTTAGCGGTATCCTATAGTGAGACACAAGAAAAGGCTCTCTTAACAAATTTTTTTGGCTTGGTATTAAATTCAACTCAAAGTTTAAATCATAGTCAGGCTAGTTATAAATAATTGGCAAAACTAATATAAAATATGTTTTGTTGTATTCAATTTCTTCTTAATTTTCATTTCAATCTGTACAGATAAGAGAGAGAGAGAGAGAGAGAGAGAGAGAGAGAGAGAGAGAGAGAGAGAGAGAGAGACAGACACACACACATACACACACACACGCGCACAATTTCTTCTTAATTTTCATTTCAATCTGTACAGATAAGAGGCACACAGAGAGAGACAGAGAGAGAAACACATAGACACAGACACAGAGAGAGACAGACAGACAGAAAGACATAGAGCGAGACAGAGAGAGACTAAGGTTCGTTTCATTTTTAGTTATCTGTAACCTGAACATAGAAATCAGAAGCAAAATCAATTGAATACGCATGGTGCTAACAGATTGAACACTGAAGTGGCTTTGCCAATTTTTGTTATCTTTTGAGTTTTCAAACGTTCACCTTTTTTACGTGTTTGCAGCATATGTCTGCCATTTAGCTTTTCTATTTACGTAAATCCCCAGTTTTTCAGATTGTTGGAGAGATAGATTGTTTTGTAAATGGAGGACAGTGATCAGCTGGATTATATTTCAATGATCGAAGCCTTAATGAACCAAGTTTTCACACTACTAAAATTTAATTCTAAAAATTAATTGGACATGAGTACTATAGTAAATAACTGTTTTGGGATAACAAAGCTCATTATTGCCCTCTTTCAGTTTATTGAAAGTAATTGATTTGAAGGTATGAAGAAAATTTATTGGAAACAATCCAAGGAGCAAACGTTTAGAATACAATGCTTATGAAACAGAAAAAAAAATTTTTTGCACCTGATCAAAGTATAACAACCAAATTATCATTTACTTGCTTGGAATATATTTTTTTCATATCTGATATTATCTAGTAACACAATAAGACCTTCATCAGAGGAAAAAATCTTAGAGAGTTTGAAAAACTGCAAGTTTGTTTTGAATATAAGAATTCAGTTGAAGCTTTAAACCCTAAATATTACTACGAGTTGATATTCTTCCAGAATTACCGTCTGAAAAAAGTAAGGTTGAATTCTAATATTTTTAAGGATTTCAGATCTCGGGTAAAGAGATAAAACAATTACTTCAGCTTAATTATTTGAAATATTTTATTTTATAGAAGAGGAAAAATGACACTGAAATCATCAAAAGAATTGCAGCCACCAAGATATCTTTTCAAGGCATGGGACGTTTGCTTGTAAATCTAAGTCTTTAAATCTAGACAATTATCTATCTATCTATCTATCTATCTATCTATCTATCTATCTATCTATCTATCTATCTATCTATATATCTATCTATCTATCTATCTATCTATATATCTATATATCTATATATATATATATCATGTCTTCTGACATTCAGTAGCAAAAGAGCCCAACTTAAAGGCTATATTATCATGTCTATCGGCAGCAGAATTGTTGCTAAACAAAAATAAAGAAAAATACCAAAAAAAAAATCTTAAACATCATAAAAGATGGATAACAGGGTAAAGAAAACACGGCTCTCAGAGATTTGATCAAGACCTAAAGTAACTTACGAATACAGCACAAATACCCAAAAATGTAGCGCAAAACCTTCCTCTCCAAACAGACAAACTTGCAAATCGAAGAATTCCCCGATTGCACAAGAGACAGAATATCGTGGAACACATTGACTGCTTAGGTCTGTGAAAGATATAGGACCTAAAGACGAAGAGAGAAGAAAATGAAGGAATATAACCAGAAAGATAAGCTTGGCCCGAAAAATGATATTGCTTGGCTATAAATTCGAAACAAGGAAGAAATCGAGGTTTTCCTAATAGTGTTGTTTATTCTAAGATAAAGAAGAAGTTTTCACAAGCATCTTTCAATTTTAGGCATGACCTAAGTGGAGCAAGTGAAAAACGGTGAATTCTTTAGAGGTGACGCAAAAATAAACTACGAAACTTCAGAAAGGAGTAGGAATAAAGGAATAAAAAGGAACTGCAGGAGATGAGGCTTTATTTAACAAGTTTATAAAGTCAGGGATGGTATTAGAGAAAAGGAAAATTTTTTTCTGGAAGCAAATATCCTTCAACCAAAAGATAAGAAAAGAAAGTACTGTCCTTTTGAAGTAGAGAGTGAGACACTGCCGAGAAACCAGATAGAATAGCATCTGAATCAAACACGATCTGTATGATGAATGTAGGTTGTATAGATGAAATTGGGGTGAAAAGATCAACTTACTGATTATTACTCGGGCTGGAAGTAGTAGATGTGACGTAGTCGAGCTTATCACGTGATCGATACCATGCGGTCGAAGTCGATAGTTTGGACGCCATATTGTTGCACTGTTGTTACTTCGTGTTGCGATATTAAGATATTATTTGTAAATATAGCCATTAAAACATTTGTAATAAAATACTATTATATATTATTTCTAATCAATATTCTTGTGGCTGCTTTAATAATAGTTATCTTTAATAATATTGCCTTCACCATTGAAGTAGCTGGCTTAAACAAATAGTACATTCTTCATTTACTAAGATCACAAATCTTTAACAAAGTCAGCCCGAGTTCATGCACCTATGCGTCTAGTTGATTATAAGAAGGTGCTATTGATAATAACATTCTTCAAGTAAATTTTCTTATAACGCAGTCATTAGATTTGATAAATTTCACAAATATTCAACTTTGTATTATGCTAATCTTGCATTTCTGGCATAGCTGCAAATAAGTATTGACATTCTCTTCTTTCATCATAGCATCGATACTAGCTGTGATCTATTAATAGAATATTAAGATTATTACTATTTGTTTGTGGCGAAATGTATGAATACAAATCGTCATCTGTTGCAAACAGACTAGGCTAATTCCCTTTGCGAATTGGAATGGACACAGGACTATTTAGGCAAAGAATCCTGGTTTTTTTATTTAAACATTTTAAAGATAAAACATGTTGGTTTACAGAGATGACAAAACCTACTGACAAGAATGTGTAATATCCTGATGGCCTATTAAAGTGAAAGGACTTACAATGAGAGCAAAAAAATTTTGCTGTTGAAGAGCTAATAGTATAATTGTTGGCATTTTCTAAAGTATTCTTAAATATCCCAGGAAAATCCTTGGATCTCTTGTAAACCCCAGCTGTACAGGAGATCCAAGAAACTATTTTAGATAGTACTTTTCAAAATCACATTATTCAATATTAAATATTATAGAAAGTATCTTGTTAAAAATTCTTTTTTTTAAATTTACCTTTCAGGGTTTTTTTGAAAAGGCGTTGAATTTCTCGCAGCAAACTTTCGTGACATAACTATTAATAGATTAGGCATTGTAAGTTGCTAAGGTTACTGAATACGACATCGAGTGTGCGAGTGTGCGTGTGTGTAAATCTATATCTGTATGTTTGTGTGTGGTCAAGTGGAAAATACAGTGCTTGGCAAGCCACAAGTGTTCTTCTTTATTCACAGTTGATATCTACCTTGTGTAACTGTTCTACTATATGCTACTTTATGTGGTAATATGTGCTGGTATGTAACAGCTTTCATATACTCATGTATTGCAAAAACTGTAAACTTAACTAATCTAATGTTAAAAAATATTTGTCAGCGTTATCATTATCATCAACATCATCATCATCATTATTATTATTGTAAATGTCATTATCTTTTCGTTTGTTACAGTAAAAGTATGCATTCTTGAGTATGGCCTCTACAAAATATTTTTTTAAATTCGTTTTCCCAAGTCAATACAATTAAAAATATTAAATAGTGCTGTGGTTAATGGAGAGAAATATTTTTCAAGCAACTTTTTGTTCTTTGCGTTAAATTTTGTTTTTGTTCACTGATTAGGAGTAAATTTAAAATACAATTTTGGTACAGAATATTACCTTCTAACTAAAACGTCGGACGATCGTGTGTATAATGTTTTGACTTTTTCCGCTCCAAAAAGTGTGCTGATAGTCAAAGACAAGGTAGCATTGGTGAACAAAAGAATTAGTTTAAAAAAAGTATAAAATAGTAATTGTCGTATGAAATATTCTTTAGCTGGCATACCTAAACCTTGAAAAATTATGACAAAACGTTGAATCAAATAGAGCTAAATAATGGTTTAATACATGAACAAAATAAATATTTTCAAATTAAAATTGTAATAGGAAATATTTTCACTTGACTACCGTAAAATCTCCAAAAATAAATAAGAACTTTAAGTTACTCACACTGCTCGGTTTAACCAATTATTTCTTGATTTTCCAGGGCCATCAAGTGTTACAAAAATATAATTTTTCAGCTCTCTGAATCGTGAAATAGGTTTTTTTCGTATTCTGTAAGGTACAAAACCATCCAATGCTTCTTGTCTTGACATCCTTTGATTTCGATCTGTTTGTGCTGCATTTTTAGATTGATTCTGGATCATTTGATTTTGTTGATTGACTCCATTTCCAACGTTATTTGGCTTTATTTCCACGTCATTTTCTCCAACGTGTTTTATATTTTGTTCAGACATACTTTCAAGTTCAATATCTGCACTATCAATTTCACTAGCAGGAAGAAAAAGCTCACATGATGGTCTTCGGTGTGAATTCATATTCAATTACACTGGTGTTTGTAAGAATACTGTACTTATGTGTCTCCTTTGATCTAGAAAAACAAATGATAAATTTCTATAAATATAACAAAAAAAAACCAGTCCTGCCTGCAGAAAAACCATTCAAAGTAACTGCAGTGTATTTTAAATCTTGAGCATGAACCAATTAAGACAATATCTCTTACAAATAAGATATTTTGTCTACCTGCAAAAACATATTCACTCAATGGAGCTGCTATTTCAGGGAAACAAACTTAGATTGTGTTTTTTATTCAAATTAAGAGCAGTCGAAAATACTTTAACCTGACTGCTCTTGACACAAAACAAAAAAGAACTGACTACATACAGGATAACTTTTGTCGTAAAAACATACCTCTGAAAGATTTAAACAAAAAAGTTCTATTTTATCAGTATTTCAAAAGTAAAATGACGCAGATGGTAGGTAAATACGAAGAAATAAAATTTCAACTGATAACCTTATGGCAGTACTCCATTCTCTAAAGTTCTTGGAGGTCAGGGCGTCTTTTTATGTATCAATATAATTCATGTTGGTAGTTAGAATTCCTATACGTTTTTGTTGTTAAATTTATATCAATACCAAGAAAGAACAATAAAAAGTAATTAAATATTTATTGAAACAGCAGAAGAAATTTCCTTCGTATGGTTAAATCAAACTGTAATTCATGAAATAATCAAAACGAATTACCACAGTGCTAATTATTCAGTTGACTGCTAACTCTTTCTATTCTAGCCTATCTGAAACAGTCCTACAAAGAAATCGGATTTAAAATATTTCAGAAAACTAAAGTTGGTTTGAAAAATAAGGGGTTTCAATCCATTCCTGCAGATAGAATGAACAAATAGTATTTGAAACAAACCTTTGGTAGTAGATATTATTTTTGTTTGCTAACAAAAATGTCTCCTTTTTTTGTGAAAGGTTTTCACTTACAACTATTCAGGAGCAAAGTAAGATAACTAATGAGCTAATAAAACAAGGGTCCACGTTACTTATCAAGCAAAAACCTGTTTATCTAGAATCCGTAAACTTAGCTACTACCTCCACAAGCTGTAAGTAAAAGCTCTATTTGAAATAATTGTGCTTGTATTAGTTATTTCTCAGACAAGATTAAAGCAAGGATTAAGAAAAACCCGAGCCTTTAAAGCTCTGTTACCCAGTGAAAAACACCAGGTAAAATTGAAGCCATTACAAACGAAATTGAGTCTGGTGCATTTCTTCAAGGCTTCAAATACAGGGAAGGATGTGAGATAAAAACAAGGGCCGCAATTTTTCTTACCGTTTGTCTGTTTAGGATTTGGGAATTATTGAAGTTGAATAAAGAGGGGAAAAGGATTTAGCAAATTCTATTTATTTTATTAGAAAACGGTAGTTTGTCACTGTGAGCTGTTCCATGGCGAAATCCAGGATAAAATCAAGATTCAAAGAAAGTGAAATCTTCATACCAGCCAGCAATGCTTGCTATATATTTTCATTGTTTTCAACCTTACTTAGATAAGTAAAATAATTTTAACCGAAAAAAAAATGGGAGAAAAATAGGAATAAGGGACAATGCACTAATTAGTAATGTTTTTATTGTTTAATAATTCAGAAGATTCAGGTTAAACTTCTTTGAGAACTAAGAGTTTGCAACTTTGGCTGATAACCTTATGGGTGCTCCATGAATTCAATAATCCTTTCTTTAATAGGTTGCTTGATAAAAGCATCACTTGAGTTTAGGAACTGGAAAAAAAATAGTACTACTACACGCACACACAAACACACACACTGAATTTTTTTTTTGGTTTTAACGTCATTTTTCCCCAGTACTTGGGCTCAGACGGCGCCCTTCACAGGGACTTGGATTTGGCAGTGAGGAATGTCTTGGCCAGATGCCCTTCATGACGCCAACCAATGACTTTTTCTTTTTGTGAATTTCCAAAGTCGCCCGCTCGGGGAATCGAACCCGGAATTCTTGGTTACTCTGCAGTTGCACTAACCATTAAGCCACGGGTCCTCATACACACACTGAAAATGAGCTTGATCAGATTAGATATAATTAGGTAAGGTCAGGATTTTGATCTAAGATAATTACAAAACTATAAAAATACAAAGAAAAACAATTAATAAAAAAAACTTTTACTCTTGACTGCAAACGTTTTAGAAAAATAATCAAAACTCTCTCCTGAACTACGATTGCTACTCTGATTTGAGTAATTTTGAGATAGGTACACTGAAACTGACTTCAAGATTTGAAGCTTAATATGATAGTATTTGCATATTAAAATCGAAATCGGTCACCTTTTAGAATTTTGACAGATTTTGTTTACGCTTAAGAATCTGCTTTGAAAAAAGCACATCTCTCGAGTAATACCCCCTATCCTTGATTGGACGATTCCATGAAGTACTGCGACACTCGACCACTTATTTGATGGAATTCTAAGAAATGACATTGATATAGAATTAATATAAGAGCCAAAAATTTTTTGACTTTGCACAAAGATAATCTAATCAGAATATCTAAATTCATGGTTTTGTCCTTTTAGTTGATAGCTTTACTAAATGACCATTAAAATCATTAGATATACACTGTAGGAGATTTATCATCTAACAAGTCCTGAGCTATTTATAAGGCAGGTTTCGAAAGAGATTCTTCCGTCGCCGGGGCAGACGATGGAAGAGGAATCTGTCGACAGTAGGTTGTAAAATGCATGCCACTAATGAAAAAACCCCTTATTTATATGGCTTTCACTGAGCCCATAAAATTAATTACTTTCAATATTTGAATCCTGGTTATTTACAACAGACGCAACATAGCTAGCAAAACTATATTACTATTTCATATCGATTATTTATCAAAAAGAGGAATTAATACTTGATTATAAAGCTTCTTGTCAATGAGTAGGGTTACCACCAGTGTCTGCTAATAAAAGCTAAGCTATCTATGTACATTACGTTCTTTTTAAATTGTTAACCAGGACATTTATCGTTGGGCATCACATTACACTCTATGCATAAATGACCAAGCTTTAAACAGAATGCAAATTTCCAAAGCAAGTTAAGGACGATTAAACCCCAAAACAAAGAAGACAAAGGAGAGAAATGTCTGGGATTCTGAAAGAAAAGAAAGGAGGGTTGGATACAACAAAAAAATATGGCAAAAAATTCTACGAGAGGAAAGAAGTTAAACAGAATATAATTTCTACAGTATTTGAAAGGATTAAAGAAAACTAAAAGGGCTATACTCTGAGCTAGACAAAGTGATGAGGAAGCTAGCCAAAGACGACAAAAAGTAATATGTAGAGGGACTGGGAGGCTGAACAGGCAGCAGCAAGATAGGACCTGGACACTTTGTACCAAATTACTAAAGAACGCCC